>JASANB010004044.1:0-115686 GCA_030248155.1 Sabatieria punctata
AATATGTATCAATGTTGTCAATATGTATCAATGTTGTCAATATGTATCAACTTTCAGCTCTCTGCACCCAACTTTCAATTTTGGTGTCTGAATAGGGCAAAGGGCCAAGACTCGATCGGTTCAGAGACTGACTCTTAACTGTTTTGTGCAGTACGAAATAACAACGTTTCGGCTGTTAACTACAGCCAAATAACCATAAACATGCAACACAGCGAAAAGTTATGAGCGATCCCTCTAAGATTGAATTGTATAGTCGGAAAACCTACTTTTTTCCTTCCCACTCTGTACTACGTTGACACGTAAAAATGTTCGTTTCACAGAAACGTGTCTGAATTCAAGGGCTATCTAACGCCTCGAAGACTCCAAGTGATGAAAGGAAAGAGCTTGAATTTAAACAATTGCCATAATGCCATAAATTCTAACGCCAAGATTCTTAGCTTAGTTTTGGAGAAATCGATTTTTAGCGAGTTTTCTGCTGGTAGTCTGACATCCCACTGTTCGGATCGATTTTTACCTATTTTTTAAGGTTTTTGGACGATTTTCTGGAGACGGACCCAAATTAGGTCCACCTACTAACTTCTCTCTACCGCACTTAGTTTTCTTTACGCGCGATCAGGAAACGATGGATAAAAGAAGACTGTGAGCTCGGGTCCAGTCAGGCGTTCATTTGCTGTCAAAGATGATTTACAACCGGCTAACCGATTGTCGCCGGCCCGCCAACTGACCTGTGCCCTGCTTGATAAGAATATACTGTACGGTCGGCATATTTATTCCTACGAGAAAAAGTCGTAGCGAGGAACTGTCCGCGAGGAAAAGACGTGTAGCCCCTATCAGCTAGAGGGTCTGAAGTTAAGGCATAGTGTCTGCTTCGGCTAAAGGAGTGTGCCGCGAAGCTCCGCTTGCATAACAGTTGGTTGGAATGTGCATTGTGCAGACTAAAGGGCCGCTTTGAAGGTGTCATCAGAACAGAACAATAAGCAAAAGCTGGAAGAGACTTTGATGGAGGAAGTGAATGCACTCAGAACTGAACTTGGCATCAGTCAGAGTAACGTGAGCGAACTGCAAGCAGCCGGAAGGCGGGCCGAAGATCTCGAACGCCGCATGGCCGAATTCCAAACTACAATCGCTGATCTGGAAACCAAACTGGGCAGTTTGCAGAACGAGAAAGGAGAACTCGAATTTTCCAATACGGTACTACACAACACTACCGTACGCATGCTGTTCTACCGCACCCCATCCCGTTTCATTTAATTTTCGACATTTCATTAGGTAGAATTTATGGAATTTCACACAATTTTATGAAATGTTGTTGTTGTTGCTGTAACGTTTTGTCCTTTTGGACTATAAGTAGCCAACTGCTATAAAGCAGGAAGAGACAGAAGGTCCGGCAGCCTCTTTAACAACAACCCTCCCCTTTTGCTGTCGGTGTGTGCAAGACAGCTAAGGTTTGGTCCCCATTTATCTGTAATATAATGTAATGAAATGTAATGAATTCTATGAATTTGATAAGTTTTCATCACCTTGCGTAGTTCTTCCCATGAGCCTAAAATGGAAGGTGTATAAGCTGTGCCGAAGGCAGATTTCCCGACAAAAGTAGCCAAATCTGTATAAAATAGCCGATTTCCCAAAAAGGTGCGGCGTGCGTGCGGGTGGTGCATGTATGATGTGGTCCTAGTTGCGGTTGTTTGTTAAGGAGTTGCGCAAGAAGGCCAAGACGTTGCAGCGCGAACTCGACAACAGCGAGGCAGTGCAACGCGACTTCGTCAAGCTGTCGCAGTCGCTGCAGATCGAGTTGGAGAAAATCAGACAGGCCGAACAGGCAAAGTCTTCACCGGGAGTCCGGTTGCTTATGTTTGTTGTGTTGCAGGAGGTGAGATGGCAGTACGACGAAGACGTCTACGTTTGCAATTCGTGTAAAGACGCTTTCACCAAAGCCAAGCTCAAACTGCACTGCCGTCACTGTGGCAAGATTTTCTGCGATAACTGTTTGCCGAAAAGCGTGCCCAGCGGCCCGCGCGCCCGTCCTGCCAGGGTGTGCGAGGTGTGCCACACTCTGCTCGTCAGGTAGGCAGTCGCTGTTGAGCAGTTTGCTTTGTTCTAAGCAGGCAGTTTAGAACGACCGCGCCCTACTTTTCGGAGAGCGTACCGAACTGCGACTGATTTGAGTCCGATCCTTCCACCCCAGTTTCTCTCTCCGCATTGGTTGCTTTTCGGTCTACCTTTGCTTGTTGTGATTTTGCACTGTGGTAAGCGTCACTACTGAGATTGATTGCTGAACTGACTTTTTGACTGGTGCCAGAGAAGGTAGTGTAAGCGGAATTTTATTTGGATTCCCGGTATTTTAATGGTTCGGCGCAAAGCAAACGGCATAAAAGCGTTGTTTTCAAGTGCGTATGTTAGCTCTGGCTTTGTCCAGTATGTCTCTGCGAATTTTCGGGTAGTTGGGGTAGAGCTCCAGCACCCGATGACATGCGTCGATGGCGTGCACCAGTCGCTTTGACTTCAAGTAGTTGTAGGCAAGCTTGTAACCTCAAACTGTACGGCTGCACCGACATACTATGTTTCTCTATACGTACCTATGGTTGGGTTTCGCTTGCGGCTTAGTTTCCAGGCTTCCTCGTAGTTGCTGGACGCTTCCAGCCACTTTTGTTCTTTCTCTTTCAGAAAACCCATGTACTCGAATGCTTTTGTGCATGACTAAAATCAAACAGTTGGCGGATCGGCTAAGATCGATGCCATTACGGCGTTGTGTTGCAGACACGTGCGCAAGACACCGGTGGCCGCCTCGTACTTTCCTTGGTTTATGTACATGTCTGCCAGCAGCAGCCAGCCTGCAATGCACTTCTGTGTAGGAAGGCAACAGTGCGGCCACTGACATTGTTCTAGGTAATCTGCGTCTTCCAGTGTCCACGGGTGATTTAGAATCCTTTTCAGCTGAGCTTTGGCTTTGGGTGTTTGCTTTAGTATCATGTAGCCACGTGCCAGGCCCAGCACAGCGCCCACGTTGGTCACTTCCTGAAACACACGCAGAACTGGATTTTCGACCGCTAAGCTTGTTCTGCCTCATCGTTCTCGGTTCCAGCCATCTGTGCGAAGTTGGATAACGCTTCCTCTATGCTAGCCTTGCTTTTGGTGGACAGGAGAATAAGATTTTCCATCAGTCTGTATTTGTAGTCAAGTCCCGGTTTGAACCTCAGCTCCTGCAGTTTCTGTCTGCCTCATTGCATGGCTTGATTTGTTTCGCTAACCTTGAGAAAGCGTTCTGCCGTGCGCACCCCCATTTCTCTTTGATCTTGTCTTTCCGTACTGCAATAGCGGGGATTACCGACTGTCTGCGGTGCTGTCATTCTTACCTCGATGAGTCTCCTGCTTCTCCGTGTTCGAACACCTCGCCCCCGATGATCTCGTTGTCCGGGTTCAGACAAATCTCAATCATGTTGTATATGGCTCGTTCTCCCCATTCGAGGTCTCGCCGAGCTCGATTGAAGTGCTGCAGCGCAGCGTTCGGATCACCGGTGTACCTAAAGTGTGGCACCGTTTGGGCGGAGCAATTTGGACATAGTTTTACCACTCGTAGAGAGCTTTGCAGTAATTGAATCCGGGGTCGAGCGTTGCTCTGGGGTTCCGGTCGACGGCAGCTTTTATGTACCGTTCTCCCTGCTCCACATCGCCGCTGCGCCAGCTCAGTTCCACCAGTCTGGCCAGTGCGTGGTATTGGTCTGCAACTTGGTGTGTCTTCCGTGCATATCTTATCGGTCACCTACTTGCGTTCCTGTCTAGCAGTTGCTGGAAATGGAACATGGCTGTGTCTGTTTCATTTCGCTGATACATCAGGTCTGCCAGCATCTGCGGTGCAGTCGATTAGTGGCTACGCAGACACACAACCATCTTACCAGAGTGGCTTGGTCGTTGTCTTTGTCAATTTTGAGCAGTATTTGGCACTGCTGGTTGCATTCGTCCAGGTCGCCTATGCCGAGGTACAAATGCGCCAATGAAAGCATGATCTGAATGGTTTTCTTTCGTAAAGAATGCTTCGGTTGAATGCATACTTTGCTGTCGTTCTCGTTGTACGTCAGCGCTTCCTTGAAGTACCCTATAGCCTTGTTCAGTTCCCTTTGATTCTCGTAGAAATGGCCAAGCTGACAGCAAATGCTGAATCACTAGGTTCTATGGTTATCCGTTGCACCTGTTGCATTGGTACTTGGCAGCAAGGTTTCTTTGTTCGATGTAGTCGGGGATCTCGGAGGGGTTCCGTTTGAGTATGCGAGTTTGCTGATCCTTTGCTTGCGTTAACTTCTCAATGCCTTGTTGCCAGTTTCCGGTCTCGAAGTGCAACTTGGAGAGCAGGACAAGAAATTTGACTTCGTCTATCAGGCCCATTACATCTGTAAGCATAGTAACGAACAACTAAAGTAACTCCCAATAAAAAGCAAACGGTCTTTTACCAAGAGTTCCTGACTGTCTTTCAAGACCTTGCTTCAAAATTTTTTCACATTTTTCGAAATTTCGCAGTTTGAACAATAATTCAGCCAAGTCTTGTCTCAAAATTAATTTATTTCAGTACGCTTAAAACAGTAAATAATTGTACCTTAAGAAGTTCTGCTGTCCTGTTTTCAGCGAAGCTTCATAATAATTCACTGCCTGCAGTAATAGTGTAAAGCATAACTGTTGCACGATTAAAGGAGTGGTTTCGACCTTTGAATATAAATGAGCTTGCACATAGGCCTGTCCAATTTTCCTGGTCAGGGCGTGGTCTCTAGGATTGCGCTTCAATGCAGCTTCATAGACCTCGATTGCTCTTTCAGGCTAAAAGCAATGTATGTAGAGTGTTTTCTTCTGAAGTGTGCCAACCTCTTGAATGCTCATATAGGCGTCCCCGAGCAGAACGAAAGCTTGCGGTGTAGGATTTTTGTCCACCAGTTCCCTGCATTAGGCAAGTCGTGTAGACAACGGTACATTGGTGAGAGCGAAAAGGCGCACTTGTAGCAAATGGCAAACTGGCGTTTGTCTTTCTTATGGTGCAAATAGATTTCAGCGATTTTCTGTCGAGCCGACAGGTAGTTGGCCTGATCGGGTGTGACGGCAGTCAATAGTTCCAGGGCTCTGTCTGCGTCCCCTCGAGCTAGTGCCAGGTCGGCGTTGCACACTATCAACCGTTCTTCTTCTTTGCTGCCGCCAAACTCAGCCAATGCATCGTTCATTAATTTGGCAGCTTCTTCCTAAACGCAGCTCTCACAAACTGTGTCCAGCCGTTTCTCAAGTATTCTTTCCTGTCCTGGGGGCCATATCCCAATCCTGCTTTCTGCACGCAATGTATTTTTGAGAGAATGTTAAAATTACAACTAAGGTTTCTCAGAAATCTTCAGTTCAGTTTTATTCGGTTCCGGAAATTCTATTGGGTATGACGTGTACCTTGCGTTCTAAAGCTTGTAAGCAGTCGATCAGTTCCAAGTAAATGGCCACTCTATCTGCCTCTGTTAGCTCCAGTTTTACTTTTGATCTGGCTTTGTTTTGAGCGTCGTCGGGCGCTGAAATACAAACAAAATGCGTACAACTGGTCGTGCACTGACGCAGCACAACTTTTCTTGAAACTGGGCAGATTCATGGCATTTTCCAGCTGGTGCACGGCAGCTTCGATGTTGTTCGATCGCTTCTGTATACGGGCCTTGATCAAATGGTATAGTGGGTGGTCCCGCACTTGGAAGTTGTAACTGAGACCCACTTCAAGCGACTGCGACGCCATTTTGAAGTTGTTCTTTTGCAGAAATATCTAACACATAGTGATAGTACGTAGGCAAATGTACTACAGATGTATCTACCTGAGCCATCAGTAAATGACCCTCAGAGAAGGTCTGGTCCTTTGACAGACAGTGCTGCAGAACGTTTTGGGCGGCATCTGTCTCTCCGGATAGGTATTTTGCTTTTCCCATTAAGTAGGAGGCCTCGACTAAGCCAGGAGCAGCCTCGGTCACTATTCCCAGAATCCGCTGAATCTCTTTGAACAACGGATCTGCCATTTGCCCGCTCTTTGCTGGCTGTGTACAGTCGCTATGTACTGCACTACATCACAACTACATACAGTACGTATAGAGTGCTAACTTGCGTTTTTAGCTATCTGTCCCCCAATACTGAATTTTGCCTTTCAAAGTTCGATCGATGATTAGTTTTAGAAGCCCTTTTTGCGCCAATAATTTACGTAAAACTTAGTAGAATTTATGTCATAATTTCTTTTCTTAAATAGGCGATGTCCAGTAATCAGTAATCAATAATTTCTTTCCTACAAGCACAATAAAAATGTTGCCATTTCCAATTATACAGGATGTGCAATGTACCTGCTCATTGAAATAAGATTTTTGGCCCATCTGACCAAGTATCGGGTATTGGGGTGTCAGGTATAGTTGGCACTCTATGACAACTCACCTCAATGGGCACGTAGTCGAACAGTTCGTTGACCAGTTCCAGAACGAAGTCAGCATCTAATTCCAGAAAATACTCTGCGCCGAATGGAATCACCTGAACTCATGCATTTAGATTACTACTTATTACGGTGGATTTACTACGTAATTATTCACTTGCAGCATCGAAAGTGCAAAAGACACACAAAGGGCGTGTATAATCTAAGTTGTTAAGCTCTGGCATGTATTTTTCGAAACGTGGACGGTCAGCGCTATACCCTTGATTACTGTACATCTAAAATCCAACCCAAGCCACCCTTTTTCATCTGTATCACAACACACGGCTTGTACGTACGTTGTAGTTTTCAGTAAAGCTAACTAAAGTATACTACTCAATCCTGCATAACAGTCATTTTTTCTAAAGATGCGGTTTTTTCGGCAACAGAGAACGTAAAAATTTCTGCTATAAATCTCCAGAAAATTTTGAAATTCGGGGGAGCCAAAATGTTACGTAATTAGGGCAGGGAGTTAGAACATTATTACGTCCCATTAGCATGGGGGAGGGAGCCCGAAAATGGCTTACTCACCGTGGCCGTAGATTCTACGGGGCTACCATACCTGAGACTCATGATCTAGTCTTTCGCTCTCGCGTAGATATTTTGCGGTAACTTTAGTAGATAGTAATTGCATAAAAAACAGTCTAAATTTTGACTTATATTAGATTTGGTATTGACTATCGAGCTTCCATACTATGTACGTATGGTATGTTAGGTAAGTATTACTTCAGTCACCTGTAGTTTCGCGAAATGTTTATCGATCAAAGCGATTAACTTCTGTGTCACTTCCTGACGATTTTTTCCAGTTCGTTTGTCAATTATAGCTTCCAGATATTCAAGTGTCTGAATGTGGGACAGGTTTATGTCTATCTTTCGAAAACAGCACATAAGCGACGTACGGTAGTTTTAGAAAGGTCCGGATGCGCTGCTTTGACGAAATCAATTTGTGTTTTCGCCTCCTTAAGGTTGCCTTCAAGCAAATAGCAATGGACGACACCTAAACCGTACGTACAGTACACAGTAAACGGCTATTCTCTTTGCCTCATCAACCTCAATGTCCCGGTTCGGAAACTGTACATATGCATGTATGGCTATGGATTCAGAAGTCTGCTGAATGTTAGAAAGTGGAGTGTTTTCTGGTAAATCTTGTAAAAACTTTTGGCGTGGTAGTTTGGGCAGAGGGCATAACACACTGAGAGGATTGATTAATTGAGTGAGGGTACCGAGCAGAATATCAGCAGACGTGGCTTCCATTTCCAGTGCCTGTTTGTATGCTTTCGTGCTAAGTTTAACTTGACCCATCATTCGTAACTGACGGCCGAGCTCCGTCTGAATCTCGGCGCTCTTCTTCATTCCAAGGGCTTTTTCACATAGGTTTTTGGTGTGGTGTAAAATTTCCTGTTTTCTTCCGCTCTAAACTATTAAAAAATCTATTGCCAGTGCGTAGAGTAAATGAATAGGACTGACCATTCGAGAAAAGAGTCGAGCCAGAGTGAAGCGCAGTGTAGAATTGCGAGGTTCGGTCTTCTCTAAAGAGTCGTTCAACTCGGACAGCAGATTCTCGGCCTAAACCTCTGCTACAGGTTATTGACCAAGCGAAACCACTCTCAACAAACGTCTGCTGTGTTTCCAGCCTCGTAGCACAACGCATGTAAGGCCAGGTACTTCCAGGCTTCTACACAGCACGGCTCGATCACGTGGCACCTGAAAATGAAGATAAAGCGTATGGAAGAGTCCACTTGTTCCGTTCGTACCTCTGTGCTACTTCCACACATTGCTCCCATTCCCTAACCATCATTTCTGCTTTCATGCGCTCTATATGAATGGGTAGAAAGTTGGGGCTTTTAGAGGCAGCCTGATTGAGTGCTTCGGTCATTCCGTTCTTGTTTTGACGCAGCTCGTAGTATTTGGCTTGACCCAAGTAAGCATCCAAGTAAATTTCATGCGATCTCAGCTCCCTGAAATAGCCACACACTCTGTCGTTGCTTTTTGCATTTCAGTGCTCCTACGCAATTGAATCCTCGAAGCACTTCAGTGCCGACTTTATGTCTCTGCCGCTCTTTAGGTCATTCCAGCCTTTGAGGCACAAATACTGAAACACTGTTTTGTTTCGCAAAGTAACTGAATATTATTCTTCTATAGCAACAATGTAGATATACAGGTGTCCCATGCTTGTTCCACGTTTGAATGCCACTGTGTCAGCGGAATTCAACCAAGCTTCACATAAATATAGGTGCCAAGGTTAACTTAGATGCCTGCCAAATTTGGGCAATATCCATAGAAAGATATGGAGTTTCAACAAAACGTGAAATTTAGTGATTTTCAAAATGGCATGCCCATACGGCTGGAACTGAGCCTCTTAAGAACAGCGGATTCGAACTGAAACTGACTGTACAGATCTTTCTGTTCCATAAACCACTCAGAATTCCACACGACCATCGGCGTCGCTTTCGTTCAGCGCTTCCAACGGTTGTGGTGGATAAGGTTGCGAAGCAGTAGCTTTCAGCCTTCAAAAAACTGGTGCCAGATGAAACTGCAGTCAGCGCTGTGAGACACCGAGTCGACTTCTTTGGCAACTGCCCTATCCCTTGTATGTAGAACTCAAGCGCTTGCCTTGAAGCCATTTCCATCTATGTACGCCCATACATACATATAGTATACTAGGGGCAGGGGGTTTGTTGGGGTTACCCCTAAGTAGCAGCTTTACTAACAATTTTTAACATTTTTAACTAACAATATTAACTGACTCAGAAATAACTAATTTTAGCTTAAAATTCGTCCGAACATCCTTTGGGAAACCGAATTTGACGTTTCTACTGCTGATGTTCAAGAGAAGTCGGCGTTTTTGGAAGCCCTTATTATCGATTTTTTGCTTGATTTTTGCTTTAAAACGCTATTTCGCAGCTTAAAATAGCTTACTGAAAAGCTTTTACCTTCTTACTAAAAAAACATGCTAAAAAACGCATTTCCAGGTGTTTGGAGCTTTTTGAAATTTTCCCTCCCCCACGCCGGCCAGGACCTGTTACATGTATGCCTGCCTACACCTCTTTCTTTATCCACCTTTAATGAGCTCACTGGCTTTGCAAATCCAGAGTAACCTTTGAAAATAAAAAATCGCACAAAATATCTTCAGCTAAGTGAAACTGATCTTATAAGCAACCGACAAAGCTGAAAGTTGGCAGGCATCTTTATAATTTAGTCCAGGCACTATACTTGTGTGAAATTTGGTTGAATTCTGTTCACATAGTGGCACGCCGCTAACGTTTAAACCTGGAACACCTAGCGTCGGACACCCTGTAGAAACAAAACAGGAAGTACTGCGAACTGGTGTTGCAGTCAGTAACTTCTGCTGAAAATGTGCGGTACAGGCGGAATACTTTCTGGTGTCATCAACTGAGCTGTTGGCTCAGTGGTTTAGTTTGCTGCCCTATGTCATGGCGGTTTCGGCATTTCAGAAATTTTTCGGCGGTGCACCTAGACTCAGCTAAATTTCAGAATTTGACGGCTCAAAATGCTTTTCAGTGGCCCCAGTTGACTGTACGTATCCTACATACAGTAGTGGTGCCGTGTCGAGAGATCGGTTTTTGTATTATAGCAAACTGTAAAAGACTGAAGCGAGATTGTTCTGCATCTGGCCGCTTGTCTGCAGCTGTAGGCTTTTATATTCCAAAGGAAATACTGTAGCAAACAAACCATAGGGTTCTGATTTTGTTTGACGGCTCGTTCGATAAACTCGCGGGCCTTTTCGTTATTGCCAGTGAGGAAGAGAAACAAGCCACCATAGTAATGAGACTGCAACGAGTGCATTATACGTCTTCATAACAAATGATTGCCGACCAACTTTATCGGTGGCCGTTTTTCGTTCGTCGCGCAATCTAGCTTCGTACTGTGCAGTCGCCTCTTTGTCAACATTTTTCAGACTTTTATGAGCTTGTATCATGCACTGAACGGCACCCAGAGATACATCAGGATGGTCTGTGATCGGCAACAGGGCCCGAATTGCCTCCTGACTCTGTCCTGCAACGTTTTCGGCGCGTATACCACACTACAGCTGGTCCATAGATGACCTTGCATATAACTTGAAAACGCGTAGAAGAACTGCAGCACAGCATCATTAACGAAATTTTTCAGATTATCTTCTGCTAACCGCTGCACACTGTGGTAGTAACCTTCGCGACTGTAGTAGTTGAGCTGGGTCTACAATAGATTGGTGGCTGCAGTCTACAGTACAGTGATGGCATCCTTACGTACGTAGAGAATGTAGTCAGACTCACTCATTTTATAGCGCTTTCCGGCCACATGAAGCGGCGGACGAGACCGCCCGTCGTCATAGCAACCAAATCAACGCAGACGTTTACCGTAATCTACACGCACATAAACTGACTGACGCAGTAACAGCTCGTTTACTAAGCAGCGCACCCCAAGACACAACGAGCAGACTGTTGCTGTCTGATGATCACACTTAGCACCTAGCTGCCACAAATTTCGGTCGGTTTCTATCCGTAGAGGCCGCCGCTAAGGGGTACTCCACGTTTGCCATACAGTCCTCCGCTGAGTGGCACCGAATCTCTCTTGCCGTACATGTCACCAGACAAGGGCACCGCTCGTTTGCCGTACACATCGCCACTCATCGGTACGGCTCGGGTCTCCACCCCTCTCTTGCCATACAAATCTGTAATTACTACTCAACTACGCACATGTACAGCCACATACAGACTTTCAGCTAGACTACGTATTTGAAGAGCACAGTCGCAGGTACGGCGTACCATAATAAAGCCTCAATACAAAATATACACAAAGGAAACAGGTGCAAGAACCTCCTGATAACGGCACAGCTGCTCGTTTGTTGTAAAGCGCAATTTGGCGGAGAAGACGATTGAGTGCGGCTTCCGATCGGTCTCTGTCCAACGAGCTCTGCACCATCGGAACGACCAACAGCAACGCCATGCTGCTCAAAAACAACATATTGCCTTGAACTCGCATCACTGAAATGCTCCCTTCAAGCCACAACTAGCACACGACAATAAGTCTGTATAGGTGGTCGGTCGCCAGAATGCTTTACTGCTGCACTAGCCAGAAAACTACATGAATGGGCACCGTACATAATTGATATGGGAGTCGAAGCTTCAAGTGCTCTAAGGTACTCTGTGTGTTTCTAAGAATCAGTTCCAAGTCGCGCAACCGAAAACGGAACAAAAGAGCGTGGCGCACGCACATTTAGAGACACCCTACTGATCAGCTTTGTGGCAGCCAGACAAACAAAAATCGGTACGGTACTAACATAAAAAATAGTGTCCCATAATTAGAATGATCCAGAACACATTGGTCAGAATTCGGTACGGATTAGATTTAGAGACTGGCCGCACACAAATAAGACCCGTTTACGCAGACAGGTTAATTTAAGGATTGAATAGAGACGAAAGAAAAAGAAAGAACAGGGAGCTGGGCAAAGATACACCGGGGGCACGATAAGACCATCGAGTCTAGACGCCGCCGGAGCAATTGGCAGCCGCGATGAGCTGATGGCATCACGGAAAGCGTAAGCAATTTCAAGGCAGCAGAGTGGTGAGGGTTCTGGGAGACGAATTTGGAAACAATTTACCAACAAATTACTTTGCTCTGCCAAACACGTCATCAACGGCATCCACAGCGCACATCTTTGATCAATCACAACACTGCAATCAATCAACAAACTGTCGGACGCTAAATCTGATTTTGGCCCACGTGAAATTAAAGCTAGTTTTTGCGACAAAACCAATACACCGCCCACGCGCATGCAACTACAGCTAATTATACCAAAGCCACATGATCGAATTGAACTCGGGTAAAGCGACGACATGCGATACTACGCAAACACTAGGGCATAATAGAAGAAATCACGCTCTATATACTACCGTACTGAGCAATCAGGCTAAAGACGAATGAATCGGAAGGAGGAATCGTACTCCAGACATGAGAGCAAGACCGCTAACGAGCGGTCGCGCAGCACTATTAAACGAAACCAATTTATGGCAATACTCGCGGGGGCATTGGATTTCGGTCCTACAATTAAAGCTTCAGCTACTCCTAATGGCTGTTGTCGGTCTGCGTGTACAAACTAACCTTTACTTGATGACAGAGCATACACATACACACATACTGTTCTGTTCAGACAGAGGGTGCGTGGCGAGGCGTCGACGGCGTGCTCTGCTGGCAGTGGCTCTCCTTCAGGCGGTCGACCTCGGCTCGCAGAGCGTCGCGCACTCGAATCAGCTTCTCATACAAACGATTGGTCTCTTCCTGCAAAAAACTGGCATCCCTAACAGCATCCCTTGGCCCTTCTAATGAAGTGCTTGGTCGAAATCTGATGACGCCGCCAAGCAGCGCAATTAGAGGTAGCCGCCACACCAATTCTCAGCACCTCTCGTTGGGCTGCGCTGCAGTAGGGGTTGTAGCGCAGATAGTACTCCTTCCACAGCTGGATTCTGCGCAACGAACACGACGGCACCAATACGTCACTGACGGTGTCGTCGTTGTACAAAGGGTTGTAGAACTCGTTGTGCATCTTGGCACGGTGGTTGATCATCGACCACAACGACTGCGTACCACTGCGCACATCCTGCAATCGACATCCACTCAGTTTGATCCACAAAATTACACAACAACCTACTTCTCTATTCAAACTAAAAGTACAGCAGCTTTCTATACCTCTTTGAGTCGTTCTTTTTCAGTGTTGTACAAAAAAGTGCCGAAACGACAGCTATACAGCTCGTCCAAAATGGTCATCAGAAACTGGTTGTTGAATTCAAAAGCCGTTGGGAACTGAAAACAAACATTCAATCAGTAGTTGCATCTGGACTGGCATACAGTGCTGTGTGACACCTAGTCCTCACCGACTCTTTCCTAGACTGACACAGTGTAGTGACAAAGAGGTCCATAGCAATATAGCACAGTCAAGAAAGAAATAAACATCAACATAGTTTGCACCTCAACAAACGTCGATTACCTGTTCGGTGAGTTGCCAAACACAGTCGATGAACTGAAGGAAGACCGGAGAGCGCTCTGCGTCAGAATGTTTATCTTCTCCGTGACCGACCCGCTGAAATAACTGTTTTAGAAGCGGCTGACCAAAGCACCGACAGTACATGAGCAAACTTGTGTCCGAAACTGCACCATTCCTTCTCAATCAACACTTGGAAGCCGACCAGAGTGCGGTAGTAGGAATCGAGCATAAGCATAGCCAGCGCCGTCAACTGAGCTGTTCGGTCCCAGCCGTCGCTGCAGTGAACCACCACCGACTTCTTGTGATTCTCCACTTTGTCCACGATACTCGCAGCCGACATCAGCACTTGCTAAAGGAGAGAGCTGCATCTACACCCACCAAAAGACCTGCCGCACTTTGATGTGCTCCAGCCAGCGGGTGTCGTCCAAGGAAGCCAGCCAGGTCTTGTCGTCGATGCGACCGACACACAACTCCTTCAACTTACGCAAACTACAAACCCACAGCGTTTTGTATGCAACCAGACAGAGCGGCACCTTTCTCTCATCACATGAATGTTTTGGATGTCCTGGAACACTAGCTGACAGCTCGAGTACGTGTCCTCGCTTTCGTAGCCTCCGCCTTTAGCCTGCAACCAGAAGCCGCTCCACTACTTCCAAGATGCTTGCGGAAGAGGGAATACCAAGCACAAGCACTTCTTACTTGTACAGATTAAAAATTCTGCTTGTCGTGGTTACAAATTTTGTAATAAGAGTGCAGTGACATGCCTTGTTAACTTTGGCGTTGACTTCGGGACGCGCATCCAAGATGAAGAGCCGGTCCGACTGAGCGTTCATGTCGATTATCATGCGCATGTAGTTCTCGTCGTCGGCCGATTTGCGACCAGTCATGCCGACCATCGGTTGCGAACACCTCGTTATACTCGCCTGCGTCTCTGGGTGCAGCCACGACAGCACCTGCCACACACTCTACTTGGCAAAAACAACAGACACCAATTTTGGACAGTTCCCCGGGACACTCAGGAAGCCGAATTTGCGTTCAAAATACATACATTCAGAACGGTCAGTACACTGATTGTAGCCCAAAATAGTACTTTGAGACTACTTTCAAACCAAAATTAGGGTTTCAGCAGCCCAAAAAACGATTTTAAGATCTCTAACTTGGTTTCTAAAGCCCAAAATCTGGTAGCTGAAGCCAAATTTCGGGTTCCAGAATAGCTTACGGCCCTGGAATAGGGTTTTTATATGTTTTAAAACAAAATAGGGTTTTGAAATCATTACATTTAGAGTAGGTGGACCTAATTTGGGTCGGTCTTCAGAAAATCGTCCAAAAACCTTAAAATACATAGGTAAAAATCGATTCGGACTTTTGCAGAGCTGTACAATGGGATGTCTTTTACTTATTCCCTGCAAGTGTCCCCATTCTGCGTTACATTTACGTGCCTCAAAATGGCTAATTCTAAAGTTTGTCAAACTACCAGCAGAAAAATATCACTAAAAATCGATAACTCCAAAACTACATAAGCTAAGAACCTTGACGTTTCAGCTTGTGGCAGTTGTCTAACTTCAAGCTCTGTCCTTGTTGTATCGCTTGGAGTCTCTGAGACCTTATTCCGAATATGAAATACCGGGTGAAAAGTCTGTCAGCGCAATGTGGGAAATTTCGCTTCCCTTTATAAACTACGTACAGAATACGGCTGGTATACGATTCCAAAAAGGTCAAAAGCATATTTTATCACAAGTTTGAATGGTTTGTTTGTGGTCTTCTGAGTTCTTATTTTATACGGCGAGAAGCTTTTATATTTGTTCGATGCCTAGCTGTCTGCAACGGTATGGCAAATTCCAATTAACACAGAATTGAATTGTAAGTAGTAAAAATTGCTTATTTATCCGTTTTATAAGTTTTTGAAAAGATATCAACTGTTTACACTACTTACAAACGGCCTAGATTTAAAAAAAGCAGAAGTGACCCAAATTCGGTCCATTTTTCACACGTAAACGAGCCAAAAAAAAGCCGTTTCTCCATTTTGTTTCGTAGCTGGAGGAAGTGGTGCATACCATTAGACAGCACTTGAATTTAGACAACCAATTAACATATCATCTTAATCTCCATTTCTGTTGCCGCCGTAAAAAAAGAGTAGGATTTTTTACTGAAACAATCGTCATTCTTGAAGTGCCCACCGTGCTCCTAACAAGATGTACTCAAATAGAACCTTGTGTTGGAAGACTGAATTAGATCAAAATTGACCGTTTTATCACTTTTTACCGGTTTTCCGACCCAAATTAGGTCCACCTACTCCAGACTAAAAGTAAACTGTGCTCGCCTGAAGTTGCTAGGACGACGACAAACAGACACATGAAGAACGCAAACGCGTCAACATGCAGCAAACACAATTTTTCATGCTAAAATTTATTAGTAATTTGTGTTCGTCCATGGATTACATTTTCAAATTAACCGGGACGATTTTGAAACACTCGCGGGCATCTTTTGCAGTTCAGACAGAATTTTAACGCGATTTTTAGTCCCGAAGACCTTGGTTTGAATGCCTTCCATCTGAACTTACCGGAATTCTGTTTTTACTGCGAAAAGTGCCAACTCTGTACAGAAATTCACGGTCATCAGCCTGACTAGGAACAGCTATCTGAAGTAGAACATAAAGCACAAGCAGGCAATAAGAACGAACTGTAGACGTTTTACTATAGCCGGGTAGGTGTCGGCGAATTCGTAGTTGCGGTTGATCTGAGACAAGACCCAGCTATCATTTGGAAGGCCCTAAACTGTAGCCAATACACAGGCGCAAAAAAGAACAGCATTCACCATGCGCTTGAATTCTGTGATCGGGTCGTAGACGCTCCAACCGTCGCATTGAAATTTATCCTGGTAAGAAAAGGCGAACACTTCCTAAAAGGTTGCAGATGAGTGCTGCCTAAGCAACCCCTACACTTAAGCTTACCAGTTTGTTGCTGGAGGGAAAAGCGTACTTAATCAGCTTTTCGTGAACTTTCCTTCGAGAATGCGATTCTTTGTTACCGGTGAACTTCAGATCTCGAAAATCCTCAAATCAACAACAGTAAAAATAAAAAGCTGACGCTGCAGAAATCTACTTTGCAGAAAATTTCAAGCCCGTACGAATCTTCCCCACGGCTAACATTAGAGTAGCCCATTTTTTCAATTTTGCTTATGCAGCCTAATGGAACATTCAGCTGACAGGGCTAAAACGAGACCGTGTAGAAACGATTAGGCTAGACACTTGGATGGAATGCCAAACTGTCACCTTAATAGAAGATTTGGCGTCTGTGGACTGAAACCGCAGTCGGTAATTGGTCACTGTAACTGTGCCAGTCAGCTTGCCCAACAGTGATAAATAACCCACATTGCTTTCTAGAAATTGATTTTACAAAACAACCCAGCAGATTTTTTACTGTGGCAACCGCATAACAGATTGGAGCAATTTTCATTAAGAAACTCTGCTTGGTTCCTGAGATATTTGCCGTCAAATTTGAAACACTGATTTTGGTAATGAACAACAGTGATTAAAACAACCCAGCAGACTTTTTGCTGTAGCAAAGTAAATCTCAACCGATTCGAATGAATCCTTTTTAAATTAAAGAGAGATAAAATCTTGAAAAAATGGTGAAAATTTTATCAAGAACTCTGCTAGTTGCTTAGATAGGATATTTCTACAAATTCCATAAGTGATTTTTTGACTCCGCAGGAGTACCAATTTTGGCCCGTTTTCTCATGCAGAGACAAAGACGAAAACTTCCCAAAATCCTGCCAAATATCGCGTTTCAAATTTCTCAGCTTAATTTGGTTTGGTTGACATAAAAAAAGGCAGCAAAAATGTCATTGGTGGGACACTCTACCTACCTTCGCATACAACAATTTCTCCAGGCAAACACCAGTCCGGCGACTTGGCTTGCTCGGCAGCGTGCATTTTCAGCAAATTTTTGTCAACAGCAGCCTAAACACTTGCAATCGAACTTGCAGGAAAGGAGCATCCACATGACAAAGAGAACACGGAAAAGACTGCAATTTCATTTCTCTGCTGCACCTGAGTAGCCAAACGGACACAGAATGCACCTTTAGAACGACGGTTCTGAAGTCACTTTCATCATCAGATGAGTCGAAGCCAGCTGAGGCCATATACAACACCACACAATCTGTAACAGTGATAAAGGAACACTTCATAAAATGGACCACAAAACTGGAATAGCACCAGACTGTTCAATAGAAAGAAACATGCAATCTATAAGCGCCGGCTGTAAAAAAACATTATGTTCCTGCACTTCAGACAGTCCACGGACTTGCTCTAGGGATCAGCAAAGAAATTTCGATTTTTCTACTGATTATTTTTCTAGATGATTATCACGCAGCCAGACATGGACAAAGGGGGGGGCTGAGGGGGTTGGCCCCCCCTCAGGCTCTGACCTACCCCCTCAGCCGGCCGCTACCCCCCTCAGGAACTTTTTTGAAGAATTTTGTATAGAAAATTATAAAAATATGCCTGGAATAGGTGTAAATGAGCTCAGAATAGCTTATCTTAACTTATTTTAATGAAAAATAAGCCAAAAGCCCTTGATTCTAGCCAAAAATCGGACTTTTTGGCTTACCACCCCCCTCAGCCCCATCAGACGCTCCTACCCCCTCAGGAATTGAAAATTCTACCCCCCCTCCCTCAGCCGAAATGCTAGCCCATGTCTGCGCAGCCGTGTAGACAATTTTAAGAGAAGTTCAACAAAACAAACCGCACTCAAAACTGTTCAGTAGTTCTGGAGTTATGACTTCTAAACTTTCATCCACTAAGGTCCGGTTTTATTAAGGAGCGATGTGCAAATCGGCTCATCAGCTTTGTCGGTTTCGTTCAGACTAGGTTTTATTCGTAGATTCAAAAGCAGTAGCTATGTCAACTGAAAGCGCGTTTTCTGAGCTACGAAATCACCCGAACGTTTGCGGCTGAGAGCTTGTTTATAACTTGATTAAGAGCATGAGGCTCAGCTGCCCAAAGAATCGATAAAATCGAAAAATTTGCCCAAAAAATTACTTGCCAGAAAAGTCGGGCACGGGGAATCTGGCCTAAGTCGGGTGGGGGACCTCCTGTTTAGAGATGGGACCTGGTATACGGTATTATACGGTATTTTTGGCTATACGGTATACGGTATTTTTTATACCGTATAATACCGTATAGTTGTTAAAACTGAATCAGCCAGATTTTTGCAGTAAATTCATGTCATTTTCGCGCTTTTAAAGGTGCCAGTACTGTTTTTTGGTTTTGTAAACAACGTTATCGGTTAGAAAAACACAAAAATCTACCTTTATGGCAGCTTTTTTGGCTTCCTAGAAATGCAAAATGTGGTATTACAAGTACTTGTCAAATGTTGAGAAACCTGCAATTTTGCTTTTGAATAAAATCAACGTATTTTTGGTTAGCATTTCACTAATTTGAAGTGAAGCAAATCTGTCCAACCAAAATACAATTAATATCTACAATAGGCATAATTCAAAATAAATTCAATATATTGTCGGCTCAACTTCAAATCTTTAAATAAACAGACAGTACTATTTACAAAACAGATCACAATCATAAATAGCCGTGTTTTTCACAGCAAAGGCCGACCACAAAAAATAATTTATGTTTTTGACCATAACTTGGTGATATACTAGCGTAACGGGGTGTTTTAAAGTGTTTGCAGCATACCATACGGTATTATACGAAAATACTATACGGTTACGGATACCGGTCCCATCCCTACTCCTGTTACGTGTGAGTGGAGGATGACTACCGAGGTATTACCGAGTGTACCGTTAATCGGCTACCGGTACCTCGAATACCGAGGTAGGGGAGGAGGTATTGGTCGGTTATGTGTCCCGTTAATCGGCCGGCCGGCTCGCGGCCGCCGGTCAGCGAGAAGCGGCTATTCTTAATTGACTTTGCGTCGGCCGCTTGCACGCGTACCAAATAAAACCAAATAAGTTTCAAAATAAGTCCTAAGCAATCTGAACTAATGCAAAATATTTTCTCTCTGATTTCGTGACCTAAATCAAGCTTTACTACGTTCAGATAACCCCTGCACTACCGGAAAAGGAATTTTAACAAACTCTATGACGTGCTGAAACTCATGTTCACATGTCTGTCAGCTGAGACTAGTCAAATAAGGGCTTTTAAGTCATAGGGTAAACCGGGGTAACTTTGAACAGGGGGGCAACTTTGAACAGGCGTGAGTTTTGCGCGATTTTTGCGCCGCATGGCGCTCGCGGTTCGCTTTTTGGCCTCTGGTTGCGCTAGTTTATCGCCAAAGACTCCAGGCTACACGACACTACCAAATAGTTAGGGATCTGTTGCTGTTTGCCAGTGCTATGTTGCTTGAAAATATCGGTATCTTAACAGCCGAAAACTTTACGACGAGAAAACTTTAGGTTCCAATGTCCCAAAGTAGTCAAGTTTTATACTGTTTTGCTCCCCAGACCATTCTCTTTACAATAGTGTGCTTATCGTCTAGCTATTTCATACTGAACTTTTTCTATGCTGTGAAGAAGAGAAGGGCTACTTTGAACACCCTTATAAATCTGATTTCCTTGTCTTCTCTGCATATTCTCGGCTTCTGTGGTTAGGGGGTTTGGTGATTACCACTCAGCTGGAAATGTAAACCCCCTCGCCCCTCCCTACCCAACACCCCCAAGGAAAAAAATTAGGAAGACCTTCCCAGCCCAACATACAAATATTAGAAGCGGCTCCACTCCAGTACAACTCTCCACACCACTCCAGTCCAACAAACTAGCTTAGGAATCACTAATTCAAGCTTAAAATTCGCATAGAATGCCTTTTGTAACTGAATTTAGTGTTTCCGCTGCTGTCATTTAAGAGAATTAAGTATTGCTAATATCCGGACGCTAACTTCTCAGATGGGCGGAGGAAAGGTGGTAGTGGAGCTGAAAGACATTGCTGCTAAGAAAGCCATTCTGACTAAGAAACGAGCGGTTCTAATGCAGAAACCGCAATACTCGAATATCTTTATTGGTGTGGACCTGACTCCGTGGCAAGCCAAAAAAGCTTTTGACTTGCGTAATGAACTGCGACAACGCCGTGATGAGGGCGAAACTGATCTCTTTGTTGATTATCGTGCACTCACGCTTAGGAAGGCAAAGAAAAAAGCCTTGTAATTGTTGTGTTATTTGTTATTACCTGTACTGTACGTGTCTGAGCTTTCAGTTCTGCTTGTGGTTCAGTAGGGTAGGGCAGTAATGAAGCCGGCCGATCGGCCCAGCCCACCCAGAGATAAACTTCTAAACTTCTAGAACTCGGTGTTTTTAGAGACCCTTGCTGTTGTATTTTGTTTGTTTTTAGCTGAAAAACGCTATTTTTCAGCTTGAATTAGCGATTTTTAGCCTATAAAACGTGCTAAAACCCATTTTCAGGCGTCTTTTGAGATTTTTGAAATTTTGTACCCCTTTCCTGAGCGAAACCGCCCCTGAACGCCCTCCAGACAGAGGCCCCCTTACCTCCTCCCTCAGGCCGGCCCGGACGTATTACATGTATGCCCCTTTGCCTATCTTATCTGACTGAATGAATTTTAGACACGGTGTTCAAAGTAGCCCCACATCGGGGGCTACTTTGAACACCCATGTGTTTTTTAAAAAAATTGGTCACACTCGTCTTTGGTTGAGCGTACAACATTCTATCCGACATCATTTTGAAGAGCACACTTCAAGCTTTCGATTGCATTATGAATGGTCATCCTAGCTTGCTTAAAAGACCTGAATCCGTACGCTTGAAATTTCAAAAAAACGTTATTCGTTCAACAAAGTAGCCCCGGTTTACCCTACAGGAAGCATCTCCGATGTACATGGCCCAGGTTAAGAAGTTTGGACAAAAGTGGAACATTCAGTTCAAACATCAATTTTAAGAATTTTGTGCTGAGATCACAGCCATATAAACAGTTTTGTTACTGTTTTAAGCAAGAAAATAGAGAAAAATGAGCTAAAATGTTGTAAAACATACCACGATCGCAAAATAGGCTGAATTATTAGCTGAAAGTCCAAGTAATTCTGTTATTTAAACTATTTGGTATTATTCGGTATTATTTGGTATAGATACAAAAATACCAAATACCAAATAATACCATTTCTCAAAAAATACCAAATAATACCGAATAATACCAAATAATACCGGATACCATTTGCATCCCTAGTTGCGATGCTGCGAACTTTAGCCGCCGTAAAAGGCGCGTATACAAATCGCCTCCCCAGAAAAACGGAAACGGTGACGACGTGCGGTACACTGTGGTACACGAAGTTTTGTGGGTTTTCCAATGTCACAAATCGCCTCCCAAAAGTAGGAAAGTTGGAAAATCGCAAGTACGCCATAAAAGAAGGGGAACAAGCAGTACTAAGATCAAAATGAAGAAAATGAGCGCAACAGCTCATCCTGGAAAAGATTGCTTGTCGCAAATTTGTTTCATTCAATAAGTCGAAATATTAAAAAATCTTACTTTATGCAAGTCCATCCCTGGCAAGTTAAAGCTGAACAACTCGTATTCTGTGGCCCATTTCTGTGACACAGACTCCTTTGCCTTCCCTTCCCATGATGCTACCCATTTATCTACTTGTCATCAATCACTGCCTTTCGGTGGCCTGACAACAAGTCTAAATCTAAGCTAAAATAGATTCAGAGACGCGTTTATGACTGTAAATAGGGTTATTTTTCTTTGAGCATAGATCTCAGAAGTCGATTTCTAAATTGCAGGCAGCGTCAGTATGTAGTCACAGTGATGACCAAAAGGACAAAACACTTCAACTTAAAGTAAAAACAAGCACCATTAAATACTTATATTTAAAATGCATGGGTATCAAATATCTAGCAATTCATAATCTAAATTCGAAAATGTAACAATAAAATTGAAAACGAAGTATCAGAAATGACTAAAACTGAGGTTAGACGAGTGGGTATTATATACAGTGCAAATCTCTTCAATACATACTGTATCACAACAGAAAATCCAAACGGTTGGTGTTATCTTGTGCGGAAAAAAGATAGGTAGGCACAAAGCTGCCTCCAGTGCAATATATCAGCCAGTAAGTGAAGTTTACGAAGTACGTGCATGCACAGTACATGTAAGTGCTCAACTGCTGTTAGAATAGGCACTTGTGCGGCTAAAATGCGACAATCAGATGAGATGAACGCAGCAAAAGCACAGACGAAAACTCCGCAATCATAGCCATTCTTCTGTAGTGGAACTTTTGGAAAGACATATGAGTCTATTGTGAAGGCGGGATCTCATACCTACCGTTGTCGAATTGCCAGCGTTACCGATATGCAAATTTTTTTGCTTGCGGTGACGTTAGTTGTTATTGTGCATGCTTTCTTAATTTCCAAATTGTTGGGAAGCATTTTCCATTTTTAATATTTTCCATTTTCCAACTTTCCAACTTCTTGGGGAGGCGATTTGTACCCGCCCGGCCGTAAAACGTGCGCACCCAAACTGTAAATCTTTAACAAATATGACAGAGTGTGGTATCAAACAACTACTTTTGACCTTTAGATTTATTATTATTTTACACACCAGCACATCCACAACAACCAATTATCGCATGCTACCTCAGCTCATATTACGCGCTTTCATCACATCGCCTTACTTCATCGATTATCGGCCGATGTCCCCCGGAACCACACCTAGAAAACTTGCTATAAAATTCATGCGCATAGAGACGTACGTTTGCCAGAAAGATTGGTCTCCAAACCCCAGGACGGTGGCCCTTTTAAACGACGATCATTACTATGAAGGAAGAGTTCTCCAAATTTCAGGTCATTTGGCGAACATTTGGCATTGACATTAATAAATTTCATCTAGTCGTTTATTTCTTTGGACTATGTCAGGCCTGGCTGGAGCACCAAATTTTAACACACAATAGTTCTGCTATTTGGACACCTACGTTTGTTATCATATTTTTGGGACACCCTGTACTACGTTTTGTTTTGTTCACGCAAATTAATGTTATATCTGTAGCTGGTACATACTAACACTATTCTTCTGATTTGTTTTGTGTACATGCTGTACATTCAAGTCTAACTATCAACCAGCGTATCAGGTTCAACTGATCATGGAGTCGGATAAGGAAATCAAACGAAACAAAGAAGCAAACAGAAGTTACCAGACGAGAAAAGATGAGCCGGGTAAACAAGCCAGTAAGGGACTGACGCAGCCCATGCCAGTAACAGAGCCGTCGGTGCAAACCGGGTCACTGGATAAAAAAGCTGCAGCCCGAGTTAACAGAGAGCACAAGCGATTCCAGGAGCTGTCACGGAAATGGGCTGAGACAACAGATCTGCCTCCGTGGGCCTGCCACCAAATGACGCAGCATATCGAGCGACAACGCAAAAGAGTCTTGGAGCAAATGCAGTTAGAGCAGATGCGTGCACGTGTCTTGGACAAACATGCTTCCTTGGCTGTCAGCTTGGACGGAAAGAAGAAATCGCAGCCGCGATCAAAAAAAAGTTTGCGTCACGTACTAGATGACGTATCACTCGCCAAGAAGTCAAAGACCAAAAGAGCCAAAACATCGGCGGAACATCAGGCGTTGGAAGCAAGAAGATACGAAATTTTAAACGAAAAACGCAGTCGACAGAAAGTAACACAGCCGCATGACGACGAATTTAGAAAAATGAAATCCTTCTACTTATCAAAGTTATCAAGCAAACACTCACCAATTTCCAGTACGCGCTCGGACTCGGTACAGGAGAGAAAATGGGGCATAGATAAAAAGCAAGCAAAGGAGAGTCACAAGTTAATCCCTGATGCACGCGAGTCGAAAGGTAGTAAAGACTGGTACCAAACAAGGACCAAAGCAACACAACCTGTGGCAGAGGTGAAGATCGATAACGGTAAATCTTCCATCCGCTCCATGAACAATGTTCAAGATTTTTCTCTTCTTTCGTTGGGCACCGAAAACCAGCCTTCTTTGAAGGCGTAGTGGAAATTGCTCCGATAGACACCCCTCCGGTGGAAATTCCTCCTGCCAGAACTCCTCTGGTTGGTATTCCTCGACGAATTTAAAAAACGGAGGAATTTCCGCCAAGAGGAATTTAAAACGAAGGAAATTCTATCAGGAGGAATCTGAAAGGGAGGAATTATATTCGGGGGAATCAAAAACGGAGGAATCTCCACCGGAGGAACTTTCTTCGGAGAAATTTTCACCCAATCTCTTTGAAATTCTACCTTCTTCAAAATCGTCGGTGCGCAATACCAATTGCATCATATGCAAGAAAGCCAACTAATGAATCAGTTGTGATGCTAGCAAAAGTTTGTGTAATGAATTTGTTTCAGAAGAGGCAGACGACGAAGATTCGATAGAAGTGGAAGAAGAAACTGATGAGTTAGAAGACATGCCTGTTGAATACTTTATGAACGACATTGAGGAATTGTTGGAACGGAATAAGGACGCGCCTGTAAGGACCTGACCTGACCTGACCTGACCTGACCTGACCTGACCTGACCTGACCTGACCTGACCTGACCTGACCTGACCTGACCTGACCTGACCTGACCTGACCTGACCTGACCTGACCTGACCTGACCTGACCTGACCTGACCTGACCTGACCTGACCTGACCTGACCTGACCTGACCTGACCTGACCTGACCTGACCTGACCTGACCTGACCTGTTATTCATAACACTTTTTCTATTTTAGAAAGTCGAGCCACCAAGATGGGATCCTTATGGACCATTAGATGTTCTAAAGAAGCGGACATACTTCGACGAAAAACGAATTCTGGACAATTTCTTACGCAACATAGCAGTGACTAGCTTTAATGCCAAGGAGGACAAAGTCAACGTGGTCAAAAACGATAGCTTGCCCAGAGTAAAATTTTCCAACAAGGTTCAATACGCCCAATACCACGCTAATTCTAATTCGCTTTCTTCATTATCATCACAAACCTCAATTGGACGCAGTGTATCATCACAAACTTCAATTGGACGCAAGTGACTGACGTAATTGATCCAAATATCAGTCTATGTCGAAGTACCATGTATGTACACGTACTATGTATGTAAAATACTGGAAATTAGCTATTAACATGCATTTTGCGAGAAAGTCATCTTAGCTATAAGGCAAGGTGTTCAAGCAAGTTTTTTTGTGGATCTGGCTGGCATTCAATTACTGTATGTTAAAATATATGTCAAACGAACACCAACAGTGCATGTTCGAACATCAGCGACCCCCTAGAACCGGAGCTGCACCCCTCAAAGTTGGGTGGGTAGCCACTTTTCGGCCATTTTTGGACGTTTACTGAAACGATCACTACACTCACTCGTTTCTCTAGATACAGAATTGGTTTGTGGTTGGATAACCCTTACACGTTGCATACTACGCTTCCAGAACTTAGCGAGATATTCTCCAAAAACTACGAAATTTAGGGAAATTGCCACTCGATTTTTTCTTGAAAAATTGTAATAACTTCTGCAACTTATGTGGGGGCAAGCTATATATGTACTTGCTTAAAAGATGCAAACCAAAATGCCAAACAAAATTAGCCTGTTCCCGATAAAAATTTTAGGGGTTTTGCGATTTGAAAACGGTCAACAAATTTTTGCTCATAATGAAGAACGCTAGAAAGCAGTTTTTCTTATGTATAGTTTTTGCCGCAGATTCAGGAAATAACTACATTTTTGCTCTACGTGGCGCAGTTCTAAATGGGTATTTTGAGAAATTGCGAACAAAACAGTTGCACTTGGACTCCATCCATTGCCGTTTGAAAGGTTACTCAATTCAGTCATATACACGCGCAGCAATGGAATTTGCATCACCTAATGTAGTTTTTGCCGCTGATTATGAAAATGACATATATTTTTCAATCCGACTGCTTCTGAGCGAGTTATTTAGTCCTGGGTGTCCTGTCATCTACATTGTAAGTAATTTATCAAACAGATTCGTGAAATAGTATCTATTACATGCAGTTTTCTTCGCTGATTCAGAATATGGTCTTATTCTTGCGCTACGATGACCCAGTCACGAGTTATATAGACCTCTAAAATTACATCAATATCAATGCTTTCATGAGCTGTAATCTGGAAATAGATAGTCTGTGCTTTGGCACTTATAAACCAAATTTTCTATCAGTAAATAGTGTAACAGATCTATTTTGAACTGCAGATGTCAAAAATGACCTTACTTCTGCTCTACAAGCTACTGATTTTAAGATCGGCGTGTAGCTTAGTGGTTAGGGCACTGGACCGGCAATCCAAAGGGTCTTGGTTCGATTCCCAGCTACGCCATTGCACATGCCTTACTTTTTCACCTTTCATTCAATTTGACTTTCCCACAAATTGCATGATAAGAGTAGCTCTCTTCTCTGGTACGATTGAGTCTTGGCCTTATGTCCTATGCGGACCCAAAATTGAAGGACTAAGGCGCAGTAATTGGTGCACTAATACCCTTCGACGAATTTTTAAAAATCTGCAAAGGATTAATGGCTTTGATACTCCAGTCCTGAGATACGGCCTTCTGAAAATCGATTTCCTTAACTATGGAACAAAAATTTCGAATTTTTGAATTTCGTTTTTATTAATTAGAGTTAGGAGTTTTACTTGGGGTCTTTAGGTAGCTTTTAGAGTAAACTAAGAATATGTGGTCGAAAAACATTTTTGAGAACAAAATTGGACCCCCAGTAAAGCATGCAAATGTTGCGATTTTAATCACAAATTTCTCACGATTGCCAGCTCCTAGCCCAGATTAGTCTATACCACTATGTAGCCAATTTATAGCACGTTTACTCTAACTACATTTTTTCAGGACGACATCAAATATTGTGAATTTCCAGGCAATAGGAATTTGTGCACTTAATACAACGCATGCTGTAATGCAGACAATGGCATGCGTAAATGGCAGTACGTAGGTAAGAGTGACTCGCTATCATTTAACAGTCCCTGATCCTATGCTAGTTTGTATATTTATATGAACGTTGACATAACTTGTTCCAAGAAAGAATGTCACTGGCTCATCTTAACTATGTACGTGCTACAGTAGGTTCTTGACCACACTAAAGCTCGGCATCGGTGATCTCCCCGACAACAGCAATGGCTTCTATTTCAACCAAACCGCTCTGAAACACCTTTTGTCTCTCATTTAGCAGGTTCACAAATCAAGTTTCTGATTGAACACAGAATAAAACCGCATGCGATGGCTAACAGAGAAACAGGATTTTGATTTATAATCCTTTATGGGTTCTCCACTTATTGAGAATGGTCTCTTGGCTTTCCAGTCTTGCGAAAATGGACCGCCAACCTATTACTCTGAGCTCGCTTTACCGTACCGTACTGAGTGCACTATTCTATGTTCGGTCATTTTAGCGGGGCGCCACTATGTGAACGGAATTCAACAAAATTTCACACAAACAAGCGCCATAGGAAACTTAGATGTCTGCCAATTTTGGGCAGTATCCATTGAAAGACGTACGTGTACGTAGTGTTTATTGAAGAAAATCTGAAATCACTGATTTCAAAGTGGACTGCCCATTCAGCTTGAACCTCAACAAACCAGACCCGAGGACTCGAAACGGACAGAGCTGAAAATTGGCAGGCATCTGAGTTACCCTTGGCACTATACTATGTTGTTGAATTTTGTGCGTTGCTGACGATCAAACCTGGTCCACCCTGTACAGACCATACCTACATACAGGAGAAAATTTCCTATGCATACAGTATCCAAACAAACACACCTTTGGCAGTGCCGCTACTTGATATGCTGCTCGTGCCGGGTAATTCTTTGTGAAAACTGGAAAACAGCAATTTATAAACAACTGCAAGACTGCGTCTAATCGCACATTCGTTGTAGACTTTGTTCATGGCCGCGAAGTCTTTGATGTCGGCCAACAACACCGTAGTCTTGACAACTGAAAAGACGAAGACGTGTTGTGGACAGAGCAACAGAAGGCCCACCATTGTTGAAGGTGGCCCCGGATGCCTTCAGTATTTGGCCCATGTTTGTGAGTGCTTGTCGCGTTTGAGCTTCAATTCCACCTTCAACCAGATTCCCAGTTGCCGGTTCCATTCCAAGTGATCCG
Source organism: Sabatieria punctata (assembly GCA_030248155.1). Taxonomy (NCBI): domain Eukaryota; kingdom Metazoa; phylum Nematoda; class Chromadorea; order Araeolaimida; family Comesomatidae; genus Sabatieria; species Sabatieria punctata. Next base: position 28,490 of record JASANB010004044.1, read on the forward strand.
CTGATATATAAGGTTCCATTCACATTCACCGCTTGACTGAAAATCAGTGCAGCTTAAAGTCTACTGCACTCTTCAAACTGCACCTGTACGGTCCAATTGCCTTCGGTGCCAAATTTGTAGAAATAATGCGTCGCAGAGCAGCAGACATTTGGTCAAAGTTGCAGCTACGTATGCGTACGTACAGTATAGCTAGCGAGAAGAGCGGTCAACTTCTACAGCACCAGCTAATTATGCAATGCGATCGATCGTTACACGCCCGCTTGCTAACTAACGGATGAACGTGCCGATGTCAACATGGTGTAATGTATGCGTGCGCGCCTGTAGTTGGTTGGCGGTTTGTACAAAACACGTTCCACCTACTACTCTATAGTACGTCTACTGTACGCACCTATTATGGATTTATGGGCTGCCCACTATCATCCTACTAGCACGCATACCTGTAAACTCCTCCTGGCGGAGGAGCTAATTTAGTGGAAATTATTTTCCTGACACTCATTGCCATACGCTGGCGCCACAAAATCACTATTTGGTTTAGCGCGTTAAAGCCAGTGCTTATGAGATAAGACGTTTACTAGAAGAGCATAAGAGTAGTGCGCATCGAGTTATATGCAGAAAACAAGCGCACTTACATTACAGGTAGACAAAACAGGCGGCCACTCTAACATGAATCTCGTATAAAAAATTCGATCTGAAATTGGGCCACGCAATCGCACAACGACGCGTCGTCATTGAGGCGCGACATTAAGTGGAGCAAAGTCGGCGACGCAGAAGTGGCGGGCTGATGTGCGATGGCTGATGCAAGAGCTTGGATTCTACTGCTCTCTCTCCTTTCTCCTGCTGTCAACGCCGAGCTCAAAGACACAGACACGCTCAGATCTGAGTACGGCTCTCGTTCCGGTGACTTCAGCAGTTCTGACAAGGAAAGCCACCACGACAAGCAAGAATGCAACTTTGCTAATGCCGATGAAGAGTAAGTGGTCGTTTGAATTTCTGCTACGAATGCCTCTACGAAGACGTGTATAAGTACAGTGGCGTAAATAAGTGGGGCGGCTACAACCACATTCCGACAGATTTAGAAAAAATATAAGAGAAACCAATAATAGATTGCATATTGATTTTAATATGTACTAAAGCCATAAATTTCTATTAATTTTACCATTCAAAACTGCCTTTTTGAAGGCTAATTTTTTACATTACAGTCCCGCCTCTTCAAAATTTACACCGACTTTGGAAAATTCTCGGCAATCTGCACTGTATAAGTGTTGTACGTAAATTTTGCTTCCCAGACAAACACAACGAATTTGCGAACATTGTTTCAGTGTGTTGGCTTGGGCCAAAATCACAGGCGGTCAGTTGTGTTCAGATGAACAACTGAAACAGAACGCAACTGAGCAGGAAACAGAACGCAGAACTTTTGGATTGCACAAGTACATGTTCGATGTGATGGTTAGTGACAAAATCGGTCACAGAAGACACATCGTCGACACAAGACATGAAATGTAAGCCTTTGTTTTATCCTTTTTGTCGTCATTTCTGGATTATCCAGAAGCACTATTTTTTCTGATCTGCTCAATCAAAAACAGATGTTCAGGATTTTGTTCATTTTCTCCAAACTGCGTCAATCTAAACGCGTAGAAGTTGGCCCCTAAAAAACCCCCAAATTTGGAACAATTTTTCTAAAATCCCCCTTATTAGGCCCCGGTCCCCCCCCCCTTCCCCCCTCCCTTAAACCGGGCCCCCCCAAAAAAAATACGCTAAAATGCAATTTATTCTGCAGTTATTCGCAGATGGATTTCTGCAGGGACGAGAATGCAGACAACTCTGCACATTTTTGAATATACTTTGCTCAATCCAAATACAGATCGTGCGGAGCGCCAGTGTCACTGCCAGTGGCATTGTGCGCCGTCTGAGCAGTAAAAAACCACGTGGCCACGTCTTATCTGTGCATTCTTCAAATTTTTTAAAAAATCGTGGGGAGCCAAAAGAACTAAAAAAACTGTGAAACCGTAAATCTAAGTTTTGTGCGGAATGGACACATGTTTGATGGTTTTTCATTGCAACGATCTGGAAAGAGGTAAGGATTATCTTTATAGTGCGTTAATCTAAAACTGCTTTATCGCTTTTTAGATGAGCAACCTTCTCATCAGTGCTCATGCACAGGTTACCTGATAAGCGACGCATCGCATGAACGATGGCTAAAGCACAGCTAACTACAGAACGGAATGTCTCCTAAGGTACGCAAAGAACCGAAATTAAAAATTCTCTGAATAGGGATGTGATATAAAGCTACGTATTTAGGAGAAGAGAGCGTGATAGAACAAGCAGGCTGAATCGAAAGCTAGCAGAAAATCGAAACTGAACGTTGATGCTTCTTCTCAGATGGGATCGACTCTCTCAAATCGGACAAGTCAATCATTCCGAATCAACCTTTTCAAAGTCCAAAAAGCTGCCATGTTCTGTTTACTTTATGTATTAGCAAAAGACAGTGAGTGCACTTTGTATTTCTGTGTTTGACTGATGATGATTGATGTTTCTTTTCTTTGTGATATTTCAGAAAAATATGTGTCTATTATAACGTGAAGATTAATCTGAAAATAAACGAAGAGAAAATCTCCCATAAAGTGCACAGTATGTCTGCTGAAAAGTGAAGAGTGAAAAAAGCGCAGAAATGTCTGCACTTTTGAACTGAAGACAAAGTCTGCATTAAAACTGCAGATTGTCTGCACTTTTGTCAGGATAATTCTATGGGTGCCAATTTTCAGTCCTAGTTTGCAAAAAAGTGCAGAATATTTTCCGGTTTTGTGAAGAATGAAATGAGAGAGTATCTACGTACAATGCACAATGATTGAAAGAGACTGTAATTCTATGTATTTTTTCTATAAAAACCTTCTTTATTCGATGAGAAACAAAATGTTTGGCTGTGCGAAATTTTTCGACCATAGTTATAGACTAATGGTGCTTGAATTGGAATAATAATATGGAAAGGCTCGGTAGCAGAAGGTATTGCAGGTGTCGGGACCTCAGTTTCGATGAGAGCAAGCTGCCCAGTGCGTCCGTGGTGATAGTGTATTTCAACGAAGCACTGTCGGTGTTGATCAGAATGATAAATAGCATACTAGATCGGACCTCTCCTCGTCTGCTTCACGAAATTGTTCTTGTTGACGACAAAAGTTACACTGGTGCGCAAATCGCTAATTGGATTGCGCCGAAAATCTTGTATTGTTCTACTAAACCTTTTAGAGTTGATAATTGAACCAAAACTGAAAACCTACGGTGAGAAATATTGGCCGAAGGACAAGATCAAGTACTTTAGAACAGAAAAACGAGAGGGTCTGATAAGAGCAAAGATATTTGGGGCGCAGAAAGCCACCGGAGAGGTCTTGGTGTTCCTGGACAGTCACTGCGAGGCCAATACGGGCTGGTTACCTCCGCTGCTCCAGGGAATATCTGAAAACCCCCAGCTGTGAGTATTTATTTTGCTCTAAACATCAACTGCCTTCGTTCCTTTCCAGGATTGCACTGCCAGTAGTGGACATAATCGACCCCTATAACTTCAATTATTCCTTAGCTATGATCGCTAAATCGGGTTTTGACTGGAAACTGCAGTTTGAGTGGAATTACTTTGAGTGGTCCTACTTCGAGCAAGACAAAGCCAATTACATCAAACCGATCAAGTGCTTTGGTTGCATTTAGTTACCGTCGCCACCTACCTTTGAGCTTCAGATCCCCAGCCATGCCTGGCGGTTTATTCGCCATTAGTAAAGACTATTTTCACAAGATTGGTGAGTACGACCCCGGCATGGAAGTTTGGGGAGGCGAAAACATTGAACTGTCTCTCAGGGTAAGTTTTCTACGAAACGTTAACTCCGTTCTGTGAGAAAAACCTAGTAGATTTATGCAGTTGAAAACTCCTAATTTTACCCTCATGATCATGTTTTAAGCCCAGTTTTTGAACGTAGTTGTATATGTAGTTTGTTTCTAATTTTCTGAACATGCTTGGATAGGTGTAACATGGCCTTTTGAAAAGTTTAGACCCGATCGCTATGCGTACGTAGCTGTCTGAGCACAGACTACAACTATGTACGGAAAGAGCCAATTTGCAGGTTTGGATGTGCGGTGGAAGAATGGAGTTGTTCCCTTGCAGTCGTGTAGGACATGTGTTCCGTTACCGTCGACCTTACTCTTGTCCAATGGGCACAGATACACACGCTAAAAATTCAATCAGAGCTGTACGCGTTTGGTTCGACAATTACCAGGTAGGTTGCAACTCTATTTGTCCAATCCTCCAGCATGACAGCCGAAAGTACACTGGACATACAGTACGTAGGTATGCGTGCTTTTCAGGATATCGTCTTTAAACTACAGCCGGAGTGGGGGAAAATTGACGCTGGAGATGTGAGTGAACGAACAGCACTCAGAAAACAAATGAAGTGCAATGATTTCCAATGGTATATTGATAACGTGTATCCGGACTTGAAAGAGAAACTAAACCAAGTTAAATAGTAGTGACACCATCGTCTTATTGTATTAGGGTCCAAATGCTAGCTGTAATAACTTTATAATTTGTTGTTGCTTACAATGTACACCCGATTTGAACATGCTGGGTCACAGAAACACAGATTCAGTGGTACACAGCTGTGAGTATAGCTATTCCCAGACAAAGCAGCGCCTGAAATGTGTGCGGTTTGTGGCGTAGCAGACTGAGGCACGTTACCAGTAAAAGGACGGACTTTCTGAGGGTGACCAAGCTGCCCAAAGACAGTGTCACGTCGTGCACGGGCATTTGCTGTACGTAGGACAAACAAACAGAGTAGGCCTGCAAGCAGGGGAAGTTTATATGAAAACGGGCAGTAAATGTACCTCGTAATCTAGATTTTTATCGCTGGCTGTCAAAGCACAAACAACCTGTTGTATAGCTGTCACCTAAAGCTCTCCTTTGTCAAGATACGTAGGTTGCAGAGCGCAGACGGTACCTGATTTTCCATGAACACGGCCAGAAAGACGATGGCCGCAATCTGCAGGGTGTAAGTGATTAGAGAACCCAGGAGAGGCATCAATGTTGCCGGGGGGAGCGAGCGCCAGTCATTAAGCAAGACGAGAGCACTGCAGAGCGAACTGGAAACGGCCGAAACGGCCAGCACCAGAAGGAAGTGGCCGAACGAGCGATTGAACAGAGACAAGAGATTGCGCAGTTTGAAGTGAATGGAGAAGTAGTGTTTGAGCACAGGCACCTGGAACAGATTCGGGTCACTCCTCAGGTCAGTGTTGAGTGCGTTCAGTTCCAGCACGATCACCACTGCGTACACGGCGAAGTACATGTGGCAGACGAGCCAGCACAGCAGCAGATAGGTCATGGCGCAGAAGACTATCGGGTCCAGCTCGGACATGAACAGAAGCTGCTGGAACGGCGTGGCGGTGGTGTTTGTGTGGCGCTGGAGCAGAGCACTGAACCAAGCCAGGGCGTTGTAGGTAGTCCAGAAGGCCACCGTCACTGTCACCACTGCCAACAGCACGTAGAAGGTGCGTGTTAGGGCTTGTTTGCCACGCAGCACGCCAACTCCGGTGGTGGCGGCGGTGAGCAGTTTGTGGATGCGCCGCAGACGTTTCAGACCGCCGAGTAGGATCAGCTCTAGCATGGAGGTAGCGGCTTGTACGTAGAGACAGGTGAGAGAGAAGGCGTTGGCGCTGTCGGCAGTGAGACTGGCGAACGAGCAGAAGCGAGTCATCAGCAGCACGCAGACGGCCATGAAGGTGGCGAGGACGCAGGCGACCAGTCGGTGGCCGTAGATCAGGTAGCGTCGGTAGGGTTTGCGCGGCAGCGGGTAGTCGAGGTGGAGTCCACAGAGGAGCAGGAGCCAGCGGACGGGAGTGAGCAGGCCGGTGATCAGTTGCACAGGGTCGAGGGTGTGTGCCGGATCGGCGCTGTTGGCGAAACGCGCCCAGTCGACGCTCAGGAAAGGCATGGCTGCACGGGAGTGTTGGTCTGCAGTCGATAGATCGGTCGTAATCAGTCACTGTAGCCATTGGACGCTTAACTGGATCTCAAGCTGTTCTGTCAAGCGTACGGCTCGGCCGTGCTCTCATTACTCAACGGAAATGACGTACTTGTCGCTCGATCGGCAGTCTCTGCTGTCTACATTTTTGACAATTTAAAGCGCAGTGTTGTGGTGCGTTTGCGGGGGCGGCGAGCGAGTGAGTGAGTGAGCCTATGAACCAGCACGCTGTTTGTTGTCTGCCCGGAGAGGTGTTTTCAATAGATAAGCCAACGACAATTTAAGGCTGTGTCACGTTGCCGCATCCGTTTTAAAATCTGTCTCAGTAGCTACGTAGGCCTTCCCAGGTACTGACACAAATGTTGTTTGAGTGCCATAGTAACCGAATAACAAGACAACTTTCAGCCGCACAACTCATTAATCGACCGTCTCTCTGTCTCACCGCTTTACTGAGCTTTCCTTCCGAGTCCTTAAGCTGGGCTAGCGAGAATGATTGGTGGAAGAAGATTGCTTACTATTTCACTGGCTCTATTTATTTCCTACGCCCTAGCCTCTCCATCTGTTCGGCGACTGCCAAATAAAGAAGACGTAAGTTGTACTACTAAACGACCGCATAGCTAACGCTCGGCTGACTTGCAGATCGTCGACCAATCCGTGGCCGAATACGACACCGAGCTTACGCCAGCGGATTTTGCTGGCATCCGGCATTTGCGAGAACTGAGCACAAACGACTTTAAGCGAATCGGCATTGACGTCAAGACTGATCCTACCTTGGGTAACAAAAGTGAGGGCGACATCGCTATCGCTAACATCCATCGATTTGTGAATGAGAGCAACAGACTACAGCGAAATGCGATCCGGTCGCGCTGGCGCAGATGGCCGGGCGGACAAATACCTTACGTGCTGTCGAGTAGGTACGGCAAGTACTCCCGACGGGTAATCAGCAAGGCCATGAACGAGTACCACCAGAAGACGTGCATCAAGTTTGTGGCGAGGGACAGCTCCAAACACCGCGACTACATTTACATTCATCCCGACGACGGCTGCTACTCACTAGTGGGGCGCACTGGGGGTCGGCAGCCGTTGTCGCTCGACTCAGGATGCATTCAAACGGGTACAATCGTGCATGAACTGATGCACACGGTCGGCTTTTTCCACGAACAGTCGCGCGCCGACCGCGACCAATACATTCAGATCGTCTGGAAGAACGTGATGCATGAGGCGTCGGACCAGTTCGAGAAGTACAGTCTGCGCACTATCAGTCATCTGGGACAGAACTACGACTACAGCAGCATCATGCACTACGGACCGTACGCCTTCTCTCGCAACGGTCGCAAAACTATTCTGCCTAAGAAATCCGGGGCCAATCGGATGGGACAACGCAGCGGCTTTAGTAAGACCGACTTGCTCAAAGTAAACGCGCTCTATCACTGCGACACGGACAAGGACAAAGACAAACCGGAGAAGCCGGCCAAACCGGGCAATACCGACGGCGACAAGCAAACCACGCGAAAGCCGGTGCCGCGCCCTAGCCAGTGCAAGAACTACAATTGGCGCTGCATGTTCTGGGCTATGGGTATATTCGACTACTGTAAAAAGTACAGAGAAGTGCGCGAAGAAATCTGCCCCAAAGCCTGTGGTACGTGTTCGTCAAAGCGGGAAACAGCAACGTTTAGCACTAAAGCGCCCACCACTCTCAAACCGCCCATGATAACGAAGCCAAGTACAACGGAGCAGTCGCCTCAAGCTACAGCTCCTGCACCCAAACCTCAGAAGAATTGCAGAGATCGCAATCCCAGCTGCAAGCGTTGGGCCAGCAAAGGTCACTGCAAATGGCCGGGCTACACCGACTTCATGAAAGACACGTGTCCTCTGTCCTGCAAACAGTGTTCCAGCGATCAGCAGAAGCATCCGGTCACAAAACCGGCATCCGTTTGCGCCGATCACCCCGATTACAAGTCTTACTGTTCAATTGCCAGCAGTTTGTTTAGCTGTGGAGCTAATGACAGTGAGCGGAAGCAGAAGATGATTTACAAGTACTGCCCCAAGAGCTGCGGCCTTTGCACTGACCTAGAAGCGTAGCTGAGCTACGTACAATTTAGATCAGTTTGTTAAGTTTCCACTTGACTTCATGCGTGCACACACAGTGGCGTAGGCAGCATTGAAAGGGCAGACTTTTAAGCAGTTCGGCCCGGCGACCACAGTACTTTGGAAAGCATTCCCTCCCAGTAGGGCTATGCACTTTCTGATGCGTTGCCTAGGCATTGATTTACAGAATTTTGGCCAATTCTGTGAATACCTCCGGTACAGAAAGATACACCCGTTACGCCACTGTAGTATGCAGAGTTATACTGTATTTTGCCTCTGTTTTCCGGTGCGCTGCCTCAACGTACGTATGTACGTATTTTGTGCTATCAAATAAACTGATACATAGTGTGGTAGACCTAGACAGACGCAGATAAAGGAAGAACAGGTTTGGGAAAGGCCGTTCGATAAAACTAATAGGCGGCAGCGTGCGTGTGTACATGTAGGTCCACTTTCGGACTAGCTCACTGACAGGGAGCCTAAGCCGCTTGTATTGTTGAGTCTGCTGTTTGCATTGCAAGAAAGTAGCCAACGTCATGGCATTGTGTTCCAAAAAGTGCCTCTGTTTAATTACTGGGGCCAGTCAAGGAATTGGCAAGGAAATTTGCATACAGTTGGCCGAAATAGTTAGAGGTGGCTCCAAGTTTTTGATTATGGCTCGAAACGCGGCAAACCTCGCTGCCACAAAATCTGCAATGATTGAAGCCAAAACAGACATTGAAGTGAAAGTGGTGCCTGGGGATATAGCCAAGGTGGACAGCTACACCGATGAGCTGAGGACCTTCTTTGGTCAAACCATCTACAACCACTTTGATGTGGTTTTACTGGTGCACAATGCCGGAACGCTCGGGAGAATTGACCTCACTGTGCGAGACATGGAAGACCGGGATGAGTGGCACAACTATCTGGCCACAAACTTTACTTCCATGGTACTGCTGAGCAGTGTCTTTCTGTCTAGTGTTAAAAGTGCGTGCTGCCACAAATTCATCGTTAACATTACGTCGCTAATGGCTGTTAAAGGCTTCCCGTCTTTCGGATTCTATTCGGCAGGTAGGGAGTGAGCAGTTAGCTTGGTGTAGTGAACGAGTACTCAGGTAAAGCCGCTCGAGAAGGGTTGATGAGGGTTGTGGCTGCGGAAGAAAGGGACGTGCGAGTTCTCAGTTACTCACCCGGACCTGTCGCCACCGACATGACAGAGCGCATCAAAGTTGATTCTTGTAATCCAGAGATCAAGCAACAGTTCAAGGGTGCGTCTGACCTGTTCTGAGCTTTTAGAGTATAATTCTCAGTTGCAGTTACGACCGCCACATTAGTCTATGTCTATGTTTTAATGTTTACGGATGAGCAGTCACTTTTTACACACATCTAGCCAACACAGATATCTGCAGTACATATAGTACAGTACACGTGCCATTATGCTTTCCTAGTGCTTTTCGAGAGGTTTGTGCATTCGTTCAACTGCATCTTGTCACCGGGTGTTTGCCGCTCACCGGTGTAAAGTACTGATCAACTTCAATCACCCATCAAAAGCCCTAATCTGCTACTACATAGTATATAAAAACCGGGGAATTCAAGAACGCATTCTGCTGATTCACAACTGAACTTGATCTGAATCTCTTAATTTGTACACTAATAGTTGATTGGTAATTGCTTTGCTTATATAACCGAACTGTTTTCTAGTCGCCGACTTTCTCACCTGCAGTCAAACAGTGAAGAAACTGCTAGAAATTATGGATGAAAATGAATTCGAGTCTGGAAGCCGTATCGATTACTTTGATTAATTAAATATTTATGTTCAAATATAACTTGAGAGTGCCGGACGCACCGTACCCTAACGATTTAACGATTCTTCAAAATACGTAGCTGTCCTTTCAGCAGCAATATTCTTTTGGCGTCTCACAACGTTTAACGTACTGTACATGCGTAGTTATGGACCGTGGCCAAAAACGATTGTGGTGTGATAGCTTATTACAGTCAGGCACTTAACGCCGTTTATGGTACTGGCACCACATACGGTACCACTACACTGTACGTTCAGATTTCGCACCATATATGGTAGTAGTTGGTGTTGTAACTATTTGTCCTTTCGGTCTAAGAGTAGCCAACTGCTATAGAGTAGAAGAGACACAAGTCCGGCACCCTCTTTTACAACAACCCACCGGTACCATATAATACCACCACGTCCCCGAACGTGGGGGTACCATATGATGCCAGTACCACAAACGGCGTTAAGTGCCAGACTGTATTATCAATCAATCATGTGGTGTGGTGTAGCGGGTCGGAGTTTCTGTTTCTGACTGTGGACCAGTGCGCATGTCCGTTGATGGAGTTGGGCAGAATCTGATCGTAGCAGGGTGGAGGCTCGGCTACCAACTGAGCACGATGACGCATACAAGAGTCGTAACTTGGAGGTGCTTCAGAGTAATCTGCAACTGCGCAATGGACTACTGTAGGCAATGGACGTGCTTTGGAGGTACCGTACCCACGGCCATTGGTGTGGTGCACTGCACACCTTTCCGGCCAGGTAGGGGCTGTCCATAAATTTCGAAACTAAAAATGCAATATTTCAGACCCCCCCAACCAATAAGAAGTTCGGCGAGGTTTAGCCAACGAAAAAGCTTCGTAGGCTACCCTCCCCCGAAAAAATTTGATGGTACCCCTTCGAGTGAAGCCTCCAGGTGATACAATACACTGTAATTTACTACTGCTTTGATTCCTAACGGCCATACACGGCCCAGCCGGTCTGGGTTAAGGGGTAAAGGTTCCCTGCCATGAGGGATGGTAGGGCAGGGCTTTCGCCCAGGGAATAGTTCCAAAATTTAAAAAAACTTGAAAGCGCATGAAATGCATTTTTAGAACGATTTACTCAATAACGAAAGTAGAAATCGCTGTTTTAAGCAATCAAGTAGCGTTAAACAACCAAACACTGACAAAAATGGCTTCTAAAAACACAGATTGCTCTTAAATATCAACAGCCTAACGCCAAAATCGATTACAAAGGCTTTTTAAGCGGATTTTAAGCTAAAAATAGTGAATTTTGAGCCAGATTGTTAGTATTGGAGCCGCTACTAGTAGTATGGTAGCTGTATTTTGGGGTCGGGGTTCCCAAAACTGTCTTGAGGAAGAGGTGAGTGGGGTTTGGCCTTTCTAGCTAGGGGTAAATCCCAAACTCCTTTAGTACATGTATGGGTTCCGATTAATGGTGCCCTATGGTGCCACATGAGGCCTCGATCGATATACGGTACCCCTTAATGATTTGATCGAAGGAAGGAAGTAACACGAAGTTAAACCGGTACCATTTATGGTACCAGTTCCTTATACTGGTACTGGTACCATACATGTTGTTATTTCCCTGATTGTATTAAGTGACTAGAAATATGTGTACGTACGTACGTTGAACGTGACCAGAAGATGACGTCTCTCCTCGACACGAATGCACCACAGCTGTTGTTGCGTTGCGATGGTGAACCTTCCATTTGAAACAAACGTAGCTGGACAAAACCAAAATTACTGCCAGAACGATGACAAAAAATCTGAAGTTATGCGAGTCTGGTTACAAACCGGAATGTCAGTGATGTCTGTTTTCTTCGAGAGAAACTGTTTTTTTCATTAAGGTAAAAAATAAACCCATAAATTATGCTAAAACTCAAAGCTAGAAATTAGCATTTTTTGCCATTGTTTATTCAGTTAGAGAATAGTTTTTATTTCGCATTAGTCTCCTGTCTGTCTCAAACATGGTGCTAAAATTGTCTGCAAAGCAGCTACGTGCTATAATCCCCAAATTTGGGCTCAACCCCTTATTCCTCCCCTTTCTGCGAATGGCATGCATGAATAAAATCACCCAATAAACCATTTGATTGAGTATGAAGGCTTTGCACAGCATCCAGCTAAGCAACACGTTTCCATTTTTGGACAGCTGCAAATAAAGCTCCTTTCGACACGGGATGTGCTGATCAGTATGTACGTATTGTGAGCGTAATTTTACGCTAATCCATTCCCATAGAGCCGTTTGCAAAAATCGGAGCAGGTGCTCGGAAAAGTTACAACAGTAGAATTACCAGCAAACAAAATTTAATGATTTTAGATCTACCAAATTCTTCAAAAGATGATTTTTGTTTACGTATTCGTTTTGAATCAAAGTAAAGTGCATAAACTGAAGCTAACTAACTTGTATTCAATATGCTTGGTTCCATTCCGTAACTGGCAAGTTCTGCGTTTGCGTGGCTTGGCAGCTACCCGCTGGCACAGAGAAAAAACCAAGAAAATGCAAAATAGTGTACAAAACTGCTTCCAACTCCAGTCGGCAGTCATCGAACCGAGAATCCAGCCAACGCACCGGAGTTTGCCAGACGGACGCGCCATGACAACGGGCTCTTCCTTCTGAGTCATCCGGCAATCACGTTGGCGACAGGAGTTAGGTAGCTGTCACTCTGAAAGGGCGGTGCTGCTGTAGTTTGGAAGGTGTTGCATGTGTGCGCAGAAATAAAAAGTCGTGCAGACGGCGAATCTACGCAATTAGTGTGAATGTTAGCGGCGTCGCTACTTATTGACAGCCTCTCGGCCTTTGCTCGTAAAGCTCGCCTGTATATTAGTTTCATGAACTGCGCACTAATTTAGGGCAGCCGTTGCCGCCTACAGATCGTCGCACCCTTCGAGACCGTTCATTGCTTTCAATTTGCCTTCAATAATTAATCCTCCTGCAAAATCCCACAGCAACTGATTTCAGCCTGCAGCCATTAACCAACAAGGCATTACGGTTACATGCACACCTCTGAGTTCTTTATTCAATGCACCATTTCAAGCATTAATCGCATTTAATAGAAGTTCTTTTAAAGGGTTTGCCTCCAAAATGTACGTCTACCTACGTACAGTACGCTCGAATGGCAGAAAGAGACAAAAGAAAGGGTCGAATAGTGGCAGGCGTCAAATCTGCACTGAATTTTAGTTCGGTTAGAGTGGCATTTTAAAAGTTAAGACTGAGTCAGTTCAGAGCCAGGCAGGGACGATTCCGCCTCTGCGTTGCCTGTAGTCGGCTTCGATGAACCAGTAGAAGTGCCAGAGCACGTAGAGGAGGAAGTAGTTGGTGCCGGTGCCGATGAAGTAGATGAGGATGAGTCCAGTGAGCGCTGTGTTCTGCTGCGGCTGGATGAGGGACACGAGCAGTTTGTCGGCAGTGGCGATGGTCAGAATCATCAGTCCGAAGCAGTAGGAGTTCTGCATGCTCAGCACCGGCCACAAGGTGAGCGGGTGCGGCTGTCGGATGAACGGCACAGCCAGCAGCGTGAAAATGGCCAGCAACTGGCCCATACACCACATGCAGCGCATGTAGCCCCCGTCCAAGTAGTTGGCAATGCACTCTTGCACTTTGATCAGTTCATGGAAGAGACCGAAATCTGAAAGACTCTACGTAGCAAGCGACCGAATGCGGCGACACCCACCGAATATGATGACATCGTAGGAGAGAAAGTTGGAGAAGCCCCTTTCGAGTTGGCTGGAGAAGGTTCTGTTGAAGGAGCAGAGAAAGATGTTGTTGAAGTGGGCGAAGGAGTAGATGTGCTGGGCGAGAGAGACGGCCGTCACGATCAGCTGGACGAGGGCCAGTTGACAGGCGAAGGTCTCGTTGCGGATCTTCCATCGGATGACGATCGAGTACTCGTCCTTGATCTGAAGCAGCTTCATGGACAGACGCGGCGGACTCGCGGCACAGCTTCAGTAATTAGTCGTCTAGCGCAGCAGCACCTGCACGGCGCGCGCTTCTAAGTGGCGGCTTTAGCTGGAGCAATTGTGGCCGTGTGCCGCCGAATCACAACCACTTAAGAGCGCCGTGTATCAAGGCTTGAGGGCGAGGGGTTGGCCGACACGCTCGCTTGATAAATAATAGAAGGGCGTGTGCGTCAACGTCACTGACACATGGATGATTAGAAGCACCTGCACAACCTCTGCGTGTGCTCCAAGTGCTCGGCTGCTTTTTGACTACTTGACACCATCCAAATCAGCCGATGACGGCACCCGGCGCCTGTTGCTTGCCTAGGCACCTGACAATCGACAATGAGTTACGATGGCGCACTGAGGCACCACTGCCTCCGAATGCACTTGTGCTGCTGCCCGCCCCGCGCCTGCAAACAAGCTGTGTTCCTTGCGGCCTAACAATGCTTCTCCAATGATAACTATGCGTCTGCTTCTTCTGCTCTTATTGGTCTCTCGTCCTTGCTGCGCCGTTGAACTCAGAGGTCCAAGACCCAAGTCCCAATGCGACTTCAAGTGCATCCACATCATCGACCAGAAGAACTACGAGTCCTGCTTGAGCAAGTGCGGCAGTCGCTCGACCGGCAACGTCATCACTGTCGGACCGCATGTCGTCCGCAAGCCCGGTACTCCGCCCTCCGCCTATCCTAATAGCGTCTCCCCTTCAGTTATCTTCCCCAAACCGCCGGTCAATGTAAGCATCACGCTACATGTGCTGGTCGATCGGGATATGAAGTACTTGCAAGCCACTGTCCACTGGAAAGCGCGCTCCGGTAAGTCAGACAGAACAGATCGCCGACGCAGACTTGGTGATGTTTATAGACCCCCATCGGACTGGATTCACTCTAACCTTTCTGGCAAAGCAACAGAAATGCGAGCAGGGCTTCAGCGGCTATTATGTGCACGATATACCATCTGTAGGCTTTGTGATTTTCTGGATGGGCTGCTCAATCTTACGCTTGTAGGAGCGCACCTCCTGGGAAATACCGCTTGAAACACTCGACCACACACCGCTGAAAATTGCTCACGGTTGCACCTACGAGGCTGAAGTAAGGAAAGATTTAAACGTACTTTTAAAAATAAGCTTTACGTTTTTTGCGAAAGCGTCGGAGCGGTTTGTGTTTAAAAACAGGGCAAACTTCTGGTCATTGTAGCTTCGCTCCAAGCCGTATGTGTACAAAGAGGAGTTCGCTACTCGAAAGTCCATTACCGTCCCAAACTGTGTCAGCGGATTCTGCAGCTGTCGAGGTAAAAAGCCGCAACCGTTTAAAAATGCCAAGCCAACTGTTTTGGAGTTTAGTGCGACGGTCAATGCAAATGCCGGAGAATGTTGTGGTTGAGCCGTTCTGGGACAGAGCACTGGCAAGACCGTTGGTGCGAGTGCATTGGCAATACTCTTTCTTCGGCCAGCAAAAACACGACGCAATCAAGTTTTGGATCCGAATAGCCGATCTGCGCAACGCAAACAGCTTGTTGACGCGTAGAATATTCGCCTGGAGACGGATTCCGGCCTTTATAGTGCCGGCCGTTTACCCGCAGACCGACTACTCGTTCGTCGTCAATGCAACCTTCACCAACGGCAAAGACTATCAAATCGGCGTAAACTGTCGTCTAGCGCGCTTCTCAGTGCAAAAACGTATTTAGATATTCGCACTGAACCAGCACATCTGCCGAAGCAAGGACGCTATCACCGAGTTTAAAGCAAACGGTGCGTCGATTAGTAAGCGGCCTGTTGGTGCAAACAATTAGATGTTGTGTTTCAGTTATACCGCTGTCCACCGAGACAGCCGGCAAGGAACATCAAGTGCGTTTTTGGCACGTTTGACATGTGCTGCCAGCCAGTCAATCGTTCTTTTAGACATCCAAGGGTGGCCACATAGAAAAAGTGAACATAACACTAACTCGCAGGCCTCTGCAGCCCTCCACCAGCACGCAGCAGACACTTACCTCTACCAACAACCAACTACCCGAAAAGGAACCTTACTATCGCTCTTACCTGTGGATCATACCTCCTGCTCTGGGCTTTCTCCTCTTCAGTATCACTTGCGTCGTTTGTCTGTGCAAATTTTATTTGCCCGCACGAAAAAAGAAGCTCTTAGAGAAAACAGTTCACTTGGACAGACTACGGCTGACGCCTTGGGCCAATGGAACCACTCCGACGTGAGTCGCTGCTTACACTAATTCTTGGCCCATTGACGGTGTCTGCGGAAAGCTTTGTCCGTAGTCCAGCCCGCGATCGGGTAGACGCACAGTTGTTAAAAAAATTTTTGAAGGCCAATAATTTTATTTATTAAAAAAATTTTGAAAATCGTCTTAAATGGGTCCAGCATGCTAGTACAGGTACTTTACAACAAATTTTCCACTTTTGCACCTCAAGTCAGTTAAGAAACCGGTTCGAAAACGACAATACAGGTCCAAACACTGCATAATTTCACCGAAAATTGTCTTTAGAGGCACTTCTAGGTGAATCCTAAGGAATGATTTCTTACGCAGTCGCTGTTAGGCTCAATGCAAAAGAAGTATTATGCAGGTTGCTGGATGAAATGTTGGCTACTTCCAAAGAATTTACAAAAAATTGCAAGATGTACGTGAAATTTCCCACTTTTCCGCTTAATTTGCACATTGATTTTTCAAAAAAAATTTTTTTGAGCCTTCAAAAAAGTATTTTTTTTTAACTTTTGACCCTAACAACTGTGGGTAGACGGCCACTAAACATACAACAGTAACCTATGTAATTTCAAATTATAACAGACGGCGCCAAGTTCCCAGATCTTTGCTAACTGGTTTACTCCTACCGCAGTTCGACTTGAGATGCTCTTGAATTAAATCAAACAATCTTCCAGAGTCAGAAGGGAAGTTTTTGACAGTTACGTAAAAGACTTCGTACACCATCATGTGTGCAGTACAGTACATATGTATTTATAATGTGCACAAACACCCTCTACGTATGTTTACATCTGTCAGTCTGGCAAAAAGTCTTGCAAATGACAGATGTTGTCAGTTTTGAAAGTGACCAGTCAAAAAGCAGCTGAGTTAAGTGCAAATAAGTGGCCGCCTGTTTTAGGGGCACTCTTACGCCGCAGATGGAGACCAACATTTTGTACACAGAAAAAGAAGTGGCTGAGAGTCAAGCGATGGGACTGGCCGATCACTTCGAGATTCCGTACGAACGGTTGCATCTGGGCAGGGTGGTCGGTCAGGGTGCATTTGGAATGGTTTATCTCGGCACTGCAGACACCATCAGCGGAGTGGTCGGTCCCACAACCATCGCAATCAAACAGCTCAAAGGTGGCGCATTATTTCTCCGACGCACTTCATTGCACATGCTTATCGATGCAACGCAGCGTCTATTTGCAGCCACCGCCGACCGCTACGAACAGGAGCAATTTCTTGAAGAGATAAAAATTATGAAACTGCTTGGCCAACATCCTAATCTAGTCACACTGTACGGATGCATAACCATACAGTACCCCCAATGCATGGTTATGGAGTACGTGCCTTACGGAGACCTCAAGCATTACTTACAGAATTTGCGTAGAGAGGTACGTACGTACGCACTCAGCTCATAGTAAATATTATTGACGTTTTTGTTTCAGTACGAACGGGTTGTGGAAGAATACAGACAAAGTCTGCAGAGGGACTACGTGATGACATTGGGGGAGATGCTGGATCTACCAGGCAGTAGTATGCCGAGCTCAATGCATTCAAGCATGATCTCAAGAAGTAGTGGCTGCACAGAGACTATCTAGCAACCAACCAACCGCTGTTGCAGACAGTCGGATCGAAGACGACCTTCCGTTTGCCGACTCAGACGTGACGGAGGAAAATGTACATAGTCTAACCTACTCCCTCGACCCAGCCGAGCTTCAGTCGTTCGCAGTACAAATCGCCTCAGGGATGGTCAGTCAGTGTTCTGTTTATGAGCGCAGACAGAGATCTCTGTTCTGCAGGCTCACATTGAACGCGCCGGCATTACTCATCGCGACTTGGCGGCGCGTAACATTTTGGTCGGGCACGGCAAGTTGCTCAAAATCTCCGACTTCGGCATGTCCAGAGTGGGCATTTACGTCAAGACCACTCGTGGCGTGATTCCGCTGCGCTGGTTGTCGGTGGAGGCTATGAGGGACCACGTCTACTCGGCCAAGAGTGACGTCTGGGCTTACGGAGTGGTGTTGTGGGAAATCTGCACCCTCGGTCAGTCCTATAGTACGCACGTACGTATGTCGGATATCAGTTTCAGGCGGCTTCCCCTACCCGACCGTCAGCGACAAAGATCTGCTGGCTCACTTGGAGAGCGGCGGTCGGCTGGAAAAACCCGCTTCTTGCTCAAACGATGTGTAAGTGTAAATTGGTTTGGCTTGCCTCATTGCAGATCCGGGGACCACAGAGAGCGCCAAACAGCTGTGCTCTAAGATAATATCAGCTCTTGGCCAACTGTTGCCGCGTAGTTACATCCAATTGCGATCAATTCTGCCCTTCTGCAGATACCGACTGATGGGTCAGTGCTGGTCCTACTGTCCCAACCATCGTCCGTCCTTCGCACACATTCGAGACAAACTGGCAGAGATGAGTCGCAGAGACTCTCCCTACGTCGAGTTCGTTCCCGACGCCGACACCCAACTGCCGCCCGAGATGTCCGGCAGCTTCCACCGGTGACTTTTGTACATTGCTCTCTTCCGAACTAATTTATTATTGCCACCGTTAAATAAACGCTGGTCATCACTGATCGATCGCTACAGCACGTACGTACATGTAGGTGGCACCACAAGCACCCTTCCGACCGAGACCGACCGTTTGCGTTTCCAGTAATGATAGGCATCCACTGAAGCCACTATGTTCAGTACCAGCAGCACGGTGCACACACACAAGGCCGCCATCTCTGCCGGAATTACGAATTGTCTCTCTGAGACACACGCCGACATGCAATTGCAACCGGCGTCAGTACGTCGTGCGTCGCACCACAGCTCGAACACCAAGAGCGCCGCAGAAAGCGGGTAGAGCAGCGTGCAGCAGCAGATACAAGCTGCAAAATGAAGGAGGATCAGAGATTCAAATCTCAATGACAGCAACCCCAACAATGCCGCACAGAAATAGACAGCTGACATGGTCAGCAAGAAATACCAATGGGCTAAGGCGGTTCCAAGAAGAACGCAGCACAGACCGACAAACGCAGAACAAACAGAGCAGAGCGCTCTGGCCACGAACATTTGGAAGGTTCGGACCCGTAGCTTCATTAATCGGCCGGTGCGGGAAAACAATGCCATGTCAAGAGCGGCCTACACCAATGTACGTAATGCATTCACCAGTTAACTGAACAATGCCGTTGCCCCGCAACATGTAGCCCACCCACCTACATGGCAGGCACCGTCAGAAACAACAAGTGAACGTATAATTCAATAATCAGTCGCCGCTAACACTTCGGTTGAAAATAGATTGAGGATGAAATTAGTTAGTGAGGCGGAGAACCAACCGAAAACAGCACTAAACTGACTTAGCGGCCACTGTTTACTCGAGACCGAACATAGAAAGAACTTAGTTCGTTCGAAGGATAAAACAGACGATGTGGACACAACCGAATGTACAGGAAGGGTGAACAGAAAACCATCTATATAGTACATCTCCGCTACCTACAAGGCTAACTAAAATGTTCAGCAACAGAGAGCAGAAGACGACCGAAATCAGTGCGTTGAGCGAGTGACCCGTCGATATGCGGCCCCGGAGCGATGGAAACCATTTCTGGGAACCCGTTTCTTGTCGTCCACCGATTCGCCTGCCAATGCCCTTCGAGGCGTCAACTTGGCACTGTCGGGGCTGGAGTAAGTGCCGTTGACGCGCCAGTTCTAACAAATGCAACTGCAGTAGTGAAGACACGCACCGCATCGGTGTAGGCAACAAACCTTTGCGGAAGGCGAGCTCTCCGTTGTTTGGGGAGGGCGGTCCTTGAAAGCAGTTGGACTGAGATTGTAGTTCCTATCTCTGCTGACCACTTCTGGCTTCGACGAAACCTTCTCCCGCCACTGAGTCGACAGATTCTCTTCCACTGCCGACGGTTCACTTGCCACCGCTGCTGTAAAATGGGCCCACTCTTAGATTCTCAGTTTGAATTAGAGTGCGACCTGGTATTGGGTATTGGGTGCATTGGGGTGTTTTCCAGGTATTGCGGTTTTTACCCCCCAATACCCAATACTAACTGGTGGGACAGGTAAAAATAGAGGAAAATCGATGTTGGCCTGAAAAATTTATCTGAAAAAATCGAAAAAGTTGATCGATAATTCGGTTTAGGAAGCTGTTTTCGCGTTAAATCAACTAAACGTTAGTAGAATTTCCTAAAGTGTACGCTTTTCTAAGCGCTACACCAGTAATTAATGTCTCTGTTCTTATCTAAAATAAAAATGTACCAGTACCGTACACATGGCTATTGCGGTGGTGCACACAATTTCCAGCCGAGTTAGGAAAAAAAATTCGCCGGAAATAAGAAACACGACTGAATTACGAAATATTAACTACCAAAACTGTTAATTTCTGCTAATTTTACGTCCAAAATGGCTTCTAAATGCTTTCTGAAAGGGTAGTTTTTCAAAATTTTCTCGCCCTGCTTGAGCAGTGGCCCAACCAGGCCTCTAAAAAATTTTAATCGCGGTGCCAATAAATCTTGTGTGCACAACTGGAATGTACCTGTCAACTGAAATATAATTTAAGGCCTAGCTACGCAAGTATTGGGTATTGGGGTCTAAGTTATTGGTATTGGGTATTGGGGTATTGGGTTTTTCAGGTATTTTTCGCTCTCTAGTTTGAATGTACTTCCGTTAAGCTACATCCTTAACAGACAGACGTCCAAGTAGGGATGCAAATGGTATATGATATGATATGATATGATATATGATATGATATGATAATACCAAATACAGTCAGGCACTTAACGCCGTTTATGGTACCGGTACCTTAGGTAGTGGTACCGTCACCATATATGGTACCCCCACGTTCGGGGCCTGTGGCGGTACCATATAATGGTGCGGTGCCGGTACCATATAAGGTGCCGGTACCATATAGTGGTACCATATGGTACCGGAAAAACGCGAAGGTGTAGGGGTACCATATATGGTGCCGGCACCATATATGGTACCCCTACCTTCGCGTTTTTCCGGTACCGGTACCATATGGTACCACTCGCACCATATATGGTACCCCTACCTTCGCGTTTTTCCGGTACCGGTACCATACCACTCTGTTCAGATTTCGTACCATATGGTAGTGGCACCTTATATGGCGTCGGTACCATAAACGGCGTTAAGTGCCTGACTGAAATAGTTTAAATAACAGAATTACTTGGACTTTCAACTAATAATTCAGCTTATTTTGCAATCGTGCACTGTTTTACAACATTTATGCTCATTTTCCTCTTTAATTTTATTGCTTAAAACAGTAAGAAAAGGGATTAGAACTGTTTAGATAGCTGTGATCTCAGCACAAAATTCTCTTCTTATCCTGGGCCGTGTACATCGGAGATGCTTTCTGTATGACTGAACAGCCCTTGTTTGACTAGTCTGAGCTGACAGACATATGAACATGAGTTCCAGACGTTACAGAGCTTGTTAAGTAGAGTAGTGCAGGGGTTTCCTAAACCTGGTAAAGCTTGCATTCGGTCAAGAAATCAGAGAGAGACAATCTCTTAAATTAGTTCAGATTGCTCATGACTTATTTTGAAAACTATTTGGTATTATTTGGTTCAGAAAATACCATTCACTATTTGTATTCACTGTACCATTTGCATCCCTACGTCCAAGGGCCTGTATCGGTCGGCCAGCTCCGGCTCATGTATGGATGGGTGTCACTTGGATCGAGTATTCCGAAATAATAATGGCATCATTTTGTCACAGGTATAATAGCTGATACGCGCAAAAAGTGTTATTACGCGTAAAACGTGTTAAAAGCAGATTTCAGACGTGTTGGGGATTTTCGAAAATTCCTAGCCCACTACTTTGTGTTCTGCTATTTACGAGCGCTACGCAGATTTTTTGCCGCTCAGCCAAAGCAGAAAGAGAAAGGAGATACCATCAAGTAGCTCTGAGGGCGGCAGGATTTGTTTGTCATAAACGGTGGATTTCAGCGAATCAGCCAACAAGGCCAGTTCTCGCTTGGACATAAGGAAACTGTTGTCGACCACGATCGAGTGCACATTGCAGACCAGTTTTTCCAGCACAGAAATGTACTGTTTCTTGTACTTCTCGCGCTTCTCTAACATGTAGCACAAATTGCGCGCCTGTAACTCAAAACCATGTTGCACAATGACACCAACCACAGAAACAGAGAGAAACCTTTTCCAGGTTTTGCCTCAAAGCCACTAACATGCGAATTCGACGGACCAAAATCTCTTCCTCTTGTCGCTCCAGCAGATGCTCTTCCTCCTCTCGCGAAGCCAACAACGGCTTATTAGAATTTCTCTGAAAACATAGAACAGATTAGATCGATACCACCGTCTAATTGACTACCCTGCGCTTCAGCTTCCAGTACTCGTACGCGGCCGACACAAATTCTTCGCACAAATTCAGTCTTACAGCACACTGGTCGGGGCTGACATAGCTGTAGAACTTCTTCTGCAACACCGCCAACCGTCGAGCTTTTCGCTTGGTCGGCGACTCCGGTAACCGGGAAACGTTTTTCACTTCTGAAAGAGGAAAACGCCGCTCAACGGACATACATACAGTTTTGTCGGTGCCGACCGCTACCTGGCCGTGGCGAATCTGACCGATGCGGAGTGCCGCAAAGAAACACCTGACTACTGGACGGCAGACCGGGACTGCTACATTCTGGTGTCCTCGAACACGTCGACGTCCTGCTGTGCTTGGCGCAGTAACTCTATAGAAATAATAGGCGCAGATGAAGATAAGACCAGCGGAATTTAGTCACCATCAAATCAACTCCCTGCGAGCCTCTAGCTTTGGTTGCTCTGTACATCATCTCAAGGCCGTGTCGCTGCGCGCAGGTGACATGATACGCAGTTCTGCATGCCTTACTGCAACACTGAATGCACGCCCCTTCGCGCTTCTCGCACAGCGTACAGCGCAGAGTCCATCGTTCCTCCTACGAGAGAATTATTAGCTCACTAAACAACAGCCCGCCGATTACGGTCACACCCGCCACACCTCCGATTAAGAAATCAATTTTTTACAATGTTGATTTGCTAAAACAGCAAATTTAACCGAATTTTAGCATATTGAGCCATGTTTAGTGCGAGATTCCAATTTGACTGCCTTTTGTGGCGGCAAGTACGTACCGGAATCTGTGATATGCCGACCACGGGTTCCACTCTGTCAGGGTCTGCGAACTGTGTTTCGGGAATCCAGAGCACGCAACTGACGTGCGCCCAGCGCTCTCCACTGCTGGTGCACTTGAACGCGCCTCCACTGTTTGGGCACAAGATGCAACGAGGAAGCTGGCCGGGAATCAGCGCGCACGGACGACACAGCCACGCGCCTTCCGGCAACGCGCCCAGTCCGTAGCAAGACTGATGCACACACAGGTCGCAGCCATCGCAAAACACTATCTCATCGTCTTCGTCCGAAAGCGGCTAAACACACGCACCTCAACTTTCTTAGTTAAGCTATAGAAATGATAGAATCACCCTTCTACCTAAAGTTTGGCCGAAAGGTGAAAAAGAAAAATCAAAGGATGCATGGTCCTGTGGAATGAGGAATGGAACCGCCAAAACCGTCTCACTAATGCGAGTGACTAAATCGACAGGACACTCACCGATAAACAGACATCACAGACAGCGTTTTCATCGTATTCACGACCTTGATTCATTACAGACGGGTCCAGCAAAGCCTTCTGCATTGCCTCACAACAAGATGTCTCGAGGCATTCAAGGATACGCTCAAATTTGTCTTCAGTCAGCGGTTCCAACCCTGCAAAGAACTGTCAGTCTGGACAGCCCTCTTATCCCCTTGTGCGGAGGAACCGGATATTGTGCGCAGTAATATTACCTGTAGTAATGTATTGACTCCAACTTATACTTTTCCATTATCTTTTTTTAGTTATTGCCATAGGTAATTTGTTACCTGGATATACAGCATGGGCCAAAAAATGATTCCCGCCTAAATATACTCCTGTTATCCCCCACAAGGCGGATAATTGAGAAGGCCCATTCGCCAAACCCGCTATCACACCCAACTTTTAGCTTCGGTTTTAGGCTTAGACTTAGGTTCAGGCTTAGGGACAAGTTTTTTAATGAATTCTCTGCCATGTGGCGATAATAGAAAGATAATATACGCGAACGACAAAGAATGTCAACCCCTTTTTCGAACTTTACTTAAACGATTGGTTCTCGGTCATTTCTTAATCTCTGCAAAGTATCCCCTATCACAATAGCGGATATATGAATAACGGTGTAGTTATTGGAGTCAGTATCCAAGATGTAAATAACAGGATATCAACTTTTTAGCTCCAAAGCCCAACTAGCCAATAACTACACCCGCGCAAAGGCAATCGCCACGGCACTGCTGAATGCGTCTGAGTCGTGTGGATCTTGTGTTGCGCTTATGGCTTACTAACGCAACGCCAGTTGTTTTCTGTTCTATGGATCGATTCTAGGTCCATATGCCCCCACCATGGAATAAGGTAGCATCTATGGGGGGCACGTTTTTTGGGCTCGGCCCGGCCCATTGGTTTTTGCTTTGTCTAACTAAAGTTTTGAAAATTTGGTCTGAATTCTCAAATTGAAAACTAAAATTAAAGTTATGCTTTCAAAACGAGCATTTTAAAACAGAAAGCGTGTGTACTTCTACAGGGTGTGTCAAAAACAAACAACCCAGCAGAGTTTTTGCTGTAGCAACCTCAAATCTCAACCGATTTGAATGAATCCTGCTTTAAATGAAAGATAAATGAATTTTTGAAAGACTGGTGAAGGCCTTATTAAGATACGATGCCTAGTTCCTGAGATATTTTCCTTCAAACTCAAAACAGAGATTTTGGCAGTGAACAAGAGCGATTCCGTTGCACTTGACAACAAAACGGATTCCTACTGCTGAGGGGCAACAAGACTTTTACAAATGAAGTAGCCAAGCATGTGTGGCACCAGAAAAACCTCGTTACGTTAGCCCTGAGCAGTAGGAATCGGTTTTATTATGAAGTGCAACAGAATAATAAAAATCGCTCTTGTTCATAGCCAAAATCTGTTTTGACTTTGAGTGCAAATATCTCAGGAACCAAGCATCATATCTTAATAAAAGCTTCACCAAACTTTCAAGAATTAATTAATCTTTCATATAAAATAGGAGTCACTGAAATCGGTTGAGATTTGCGGCTGCTACAGTAAAAAATCTGCTGGGTTGTTTTAATCTCTGTTGTGCACTGCCAAAATCTCTGTTTTGATTTTGAAAGCAATTATCTCAGGAACTAAGCAACGCATCTTAATAAAAGCTACACCAGTCGTTCAAGAATTTATTTATCTTTCATTTAAAGCAGGATTCATTCAAATCGGTTGAGATTTGCGGTTGCTACAGCAAAAAATCTGCTGGGTTGTTTTTTTTTGGCACACCCTGTATTTTGTGCTTAATTTCAATTTCGCTCTAAAAATTTCTACTGTGCTCCACCAGGCCGGCCCGGTCCGCCTCTCAAAAATTGATCCCAGCCAGGCCCGCCGAAAATCCTCAACGGGCATGCCCGGCTGAGCCCTTGCTGGTGGGGAGGCCATGATCGCAGAGGGCCCAATCTAGGCCAAGTTTTGGGGGCATACCTCTGTTAACGTACACAAGAATAATTTAAAAAATAAAAAGTTTTCTGAAAAATTCATCAGCCATTCAGATTGTGAGCCAAACGTTGTTGATAACCTGAAATCTCAGGTAAGACCCAAGCCCTGCCCCTCAGAGTTTCCGCAATTTCCACTCATATGGTTCAGGCTCAGCTATCCTGTACAAATAACAAGGTGCATCCACACATGTGCGGGAAATATGGGTGGGGTTTAGTAAAAATTCGAAAATTTGGGGTTTGGTCTGCCGGTTGGGGTGTGGTCGCGACGATTTTTGTGGGTGGGGTTAGGAACCAAAGTCGACTTCAGGTGGGTGGGTGGGGTCGTTTGGGGTGTCGAGCCCAAGTTGGGGGGTGGGAAAACCCCCGGCCCATGTCCGTGTATGGGTGTATCTATATTTGGGGCTGTCCATAAACTACCACATTCAGAGAGGGGCTGCTGTGGTCAGTTGAACGTCGGAAAAACGTTGCAGGTGTGGGGGTTGGTATAATCGAAAATGTCAACGTTTTTTAGGTGCCTACGAAGATTTTGTCTGCAACTACTGCACTGACCGGTGGCCGATTTGCCTAAAAAATTGCGCGCACTGCTTTCTAACCACTGACCGGCGGCCGTTTTGCTCAATCAAACGTTGCTGGACCACACTCCAAAAACCGAATTCTTAAAATCGTGCTTTTGTGGCCATATGAATTGTGTGGGGTGACTGTACTTGTTGCAATTGTGTAATGAATCAATTAG
The DNA here is from genome assembly GCA_030248155.1 of Sabatieria punctata. Taxonomy (NCBI): domain Eukaryota; kingdom Metazoa; phylum Nematoda; class Chromadorea; order Araeolaimida; family Comesomatidae; genus Sabatieria; species Sabatieria punctata. The sequence goes on from JASANB010004044.1 coordinate 54,794, forward strand.
CAAACATACTGTACATAAACGGTAGAGGGAGCCAGCTTAAATAGATCTGTTGCCAGCGCTAGAGCTCGGCGTCAGCCGCGCGCAATGACCCAATGGCCGGCCGGCCGGCCCTCTGTTGGCGGCCAGTGTGGTGCATTTTGAAAATTTGAAACTAGGTAAAGTAATACTAGGTAAAGTTGTCACCTAAAAAACTAGGTAAAGTAATACTAGGTAAAGCCCAAAAAAACTAGGTAATACTAGGTAAACCTAAAACACTCGAAATCAAGTCAAAATATTATTTTTGGTTCAATAGAACAATGATAAGTTAGTGGAGTTAAAATTTACAAAATTTTACACATTTCAAGTAAATATTTGTATTTTATTGATCAAATAAGTCAGAAATTCATTATCTGGGCCACTGTTATTGTGGAAAGCCGGAATTTTGAAGGTTTGCTGACTGAAAAAGCCACGTAAAACTGAAAATATCAAACTAGGTAAACTTGTTCTACCTAGAAGTACCTAGAAGTAATGTGGATTTAAAACTAGGTAAAGTAAAACTAGGTAAAATAGAGTAACCAGCAACTAGGTAAAGTAAATCTAGGTACTTTTCCCGAATATTAACTAGGTAATACTAGGTATACCTAGTTACCTAGTTACCTGGATAAAAAGTGCACCACACTGTTGGCGGCGGTGTTGTCGTTTTGTTGTTGATGTGGGTCATTTGTGGGTCCTGTTGGTGACCCAGCGCGCCTGTTGGCTTTGTTGGCGATATTCGCCAATTCTGGCTGTTGGTTGAACTGTTTAAGAGCGGCACTGTATATTACAAGGAAAACTCGACCCAGATCATCTTTCTAACTGCCAAATGGTAGTTTACTGTTAAAAATTTAAAAATTTTCTTTTTCAAAGCTTTTACAATACTACGTATATTTTAAATTGTACATTTTCCATCCATGGAGACAGTATCAAGTTTAATCCAGGCGGGTCACCGAGAAACTTTGGAGTTTTTAAGGCGGTCATGCTCAAATCGTCAAAAATGTTGGGAGGGGTGGGGGGATGCAAAATTTTTGAACTTTTGAACACCAGTTTATTATGCACGGACCCTTTCAGGTCTAGAAATTCTACAAGCATAAACTGCACAAACTTTTCTATTTCTACTGTTTAATTATTCTCTACAACAAACAGCAATCGTTGCCACAAACACTACAAAGTGAGTCATAACTCATAAATACGGGTCAAAGATGGATCATATGATCTGAACAAACCGGAGGCAGCAATTTGGAATACCTAGAATCGCTCTATTATTTGTCTACTGCTGTCTTAGCTGATTAGTTTTGTGATGCTACTACTACTATGTATATCCAGTTTCTGCAGTGCAACCTGAACACACTACAACCCATCTGTTTGAGACCGAAACTGTTTCTGCATTGCCTGCAGGTGCTTTGCCAAGGAAAATCGAGTTAAGCATCAATTTGTCATTACTAACGAAGTATTCGGTATTTGGGAGTTTGAGGTATTCACATTAAAACATATTAGATATTCTGTTTTTCTGGTCTTAATTAGGTATGCTATAACCACTGGAATGTTGCATTTTTATTCTACCGTATGACGCCTGTTTAAAACTAAAAAGAACCGCTTGAAGTGGCGTGACTGTACTGCTAGTTCACCACAGCTTTAGGGGTGGTCGGCACCCTTATTCCATGGCCTTTTGACCTAGAATCGATCCATAGAACAGAAAACAACTGGCGTTGCGTTAGTAAGCCATAAGCGCAACACAAGATCCACACGACTCAGACGCATTCAGCAGTGCCGTGGCGATTGCCTTTGCGCGGGTGTAGTTATTGGCTAGTTGGGCTTTGGAGCTAAAAAGTTGATATCCTGTTATTTACATCTTGGATACTGACTCCAATAACTACACCGTTATTCATATATCCGCTATTGTGATAGGGGATACTTTGCAGAGATATCCCTTCATTTACATGGGCAACAGTGCAGAACACTCTGTAAATCTAACAGGACGGTCTGGGCGACATATCTCTCCATCGACATAGTTCAGAGCTATCGATTACGCCCAGTGGGTGGCAAATGAGCCAAATCTCCAAATATGACCCAGGCCGCTTTTTGCGGCCGCTGTTTAATCGGCTGCCATTCACACATTTCAGAAGCTATCGTGCTTCCTGGTGCTGTGCCTAACTTCATTCTAGCCAAAATGTTGGCGCCAAATTTGAACGTTTTTTGTCACGGAAAGAGAGACAAAATTTTTGGCCATTAAAAAATGCCCATCACTTTTCACCTATGTAAATTGGTCGATCCAAACTAAAAAACAGGGCGCCGAACATGACATACGTTTTTGCTCACAAGTTTCATCATTGCTGATGTTTCTAAGCGCATAGCATAGCAAGTAAACCGCTGGCTCAAATGTGTTCAGTCAGATGCACATCAATCGAAGCCTTTTGATCAGATGATCTCAAAAATACCGCCCACGTCTCAGTCTGATGCTTTACAACTATGTTATCGGTCAAAATTCTGCAGACCTACTTTTAATCCTTCCGGCACCTTGTGTTTACTGTTGGTCACTTAAGTGGTCGATGATCAGGTCATGCTCCATCTGAAATCACGCTCGAAATTTCGATTTTCGACCTTAAGTGACCAAAAACGGCAGCAAATATAAGGTACCAGAAGGTCCGCAGAATTTCCACCGATAACATGGTTATAAAGCATCAGATTGAGACGTGGGCGGTATTTTTGAGATGATCAGATCAAGAGGCTTCGATTAATGTGCATCTGAAAATTTGAGAGCGATTTATTGCTAGGCTTAGAAACATCAGCAATGACGAAACTTTTGAGCAAAAATGTATGTCACATTCGGCGCCCTATTTCTTGAGCTTGTGGATCGGCCAATTTAGGTGCTGGTGACACGTTTTCTATTGGTTGGTGCACTAAAATAATATCATTTACACATTCCTGCCACTGAAAATTCAACAAAATTGAAGTACAGTAATCATACATGTAACAGGTCATCCGCCGATGGGGGGAGGGGGGTTGGGGGGGTCTGGCGCCGGCCGGGGGGGTCTGAGCGAAAATTTTGGGGGAGGGGGGTGGGCACTAAAAAACGCTCAAAAAATCGAGAAAAATCGCAATTTTTGGCCTAAAAATCGCTAATTTGGGCTGAAATACAGCTAAAAAGTGCTGTTTTGCAGGCGATTTTGGCAATTTTTGTGTGTGAAAGTGTAAAAAATTGCAAAAATTTGCTCGAAAATTTACTTGCCAGAAAAATCGGAGGGGGGGTCGGTGAAATCGTCTCGGGGGGGGGGGGGGTCCCCATCCGGGGGGTCTGGCCTAAGTCGGGTGGGGGCCAGACCCCCCCAGACCCCCCCTGTTACATGTATGACAGTAAATGTCCAAAATTTGACCATTTTTAGATACAAATACAGATACAAAAGTATGGCCGAAAAAATAGCCCTTTTTGGCATTTTCTCAATGTTGTCCAAACTCCGACATAATGAGGGAACCGTTTTGCTCCTTCCCCAAATGCTACCAAAACAATTTAGTATGGGCCGCGCTACCCAATAACCACACTGAAAAGCGCAAACGCGCTTCCCTAAATACTGTAGTTTCCAATCGCTATAATATCTCGTCAACCAATACTGTATCCTACTGTTTATAGTTTTCCTTTTAACTAAAAACGGACCCCACAAATAGAAAATTCGGAATGCCTGCAAAGCTTTGATGTATACCACCTTTATATATAACCCTGAAAATTATCTCAAAAACACCGAAAACTACCATTTTCTTTCTTCCTCAGCTCCCCTCGACAGCATTTTATCAATTGATAAGTACTCCAAAACGAACGAACGAATTTCACTCAAATCTTCACCAAAAGATAGAGAAAGCTTCAATCTACAAGGTCTCCGGATATTAGAGCAATCGGTCCAGAAATACACAACTTATGCTAAAAAGCATAGCCCAAAAAATAGCGTTTTTTGCATTTTCTTCAATTTTGTCCAAAATCCGACATAAATATATTTAGAGCTTTCTGATCGCAGCTTGCTGTGTGCCGTTGGAAAGAACAGCCTTTTCTCATTCATAACATGCAATCCCCACCTTTGTACGTTTACTTTTACTACAGTTATGAGCTAAACACGGCAAAAAGTCCAAAAAAATTTTTTTTCGAATATTCGCCCAAAAATGTTAAAATCTTGTTTATATTGTGTCCTTACATCCTGACACAAATTTTGAGCCAAATCGCAAAACTTCTTACCCAGATTATTTACCTGCACAGGGTTCATAACCAAGAAAAACCGACTCTTACTATTTTTCAATGTTTCATACTTTTGATCCCGGAGTCGAAACAACGTCTACGACCCTTAGTTCAATATCTTCCTTAACAAATCTAAAAGTCCCAGACCTCCAGCCTTCCCCAGTGGCAACCCTCTTCCCCGCTTCAAAAATCAAAAGTTTTTAAAAAGTGTCATTACCATTTTTAGTGCTTCAATCGGCCATAACTTTTCATCCCGGTAGTCTCTTCTCCACACTACTTAAACTATACACTTTTCTAACAAAACGCAACAGGTCCGATCCTTGGGAACCTTTCCACATTTAGTGCGTTTTGATGGCAATTTTCAAAAATAAAAAAAAAATTTAACTCAAAAACGAAAAATAATATCCAAAAACCGACTGCACCAATAGAAAATTCAGAATTTTTGCAAACTTTTGATGTATAACATGTTAACATATTACCGTGGAAAGTACCTTAAAAACACCGAAAACCAGCATTTTGTTTTTTCGCCAGCCCACCCCCCCCTCGAGAGCATTTTTTCAAATGATCACTGCTCCAAAACGAATCAACCAATTTCGCTCAAATCTTCATCAAAAGATAGGAAAAACTTCAAATTACAATCCCTGCAAATATTAGAGCAAACGGTACACAAACGCAAAAGTTACGCTAAAAAGTATGGCCGAAAAAACACCCTTTTTTGGCACTTTTTTTTCAAATTTGGTCAAACTCCGATATATATAAGGGAACCGCATTTGCTCCCTCCCCAAATGCTACGAAAACAATTTTTAGTATGGACCGCGGTAACAATAACTACACCGGGAAAGCGCAAACGCGCTTCCCTTAATTATTAATTGAGCGCAAATTTTCAGGATTTATTAACAAGATAACTGAGTAGAAACTGCGCAAGTTTGATGCCAAAATTCTGTCTTGTTAAGTTTCTATAAGCCGAAAACTAAGAATCAAGGTGAGCATGGGTCTGAAACTTGTAGGAATGATTGGCATTGCCAATGGCAATACCAATCATTCCAGCAAGTTTCAGACCAATACTCTATGAATTGTTGAAAAACTTATCGTTTCCATGAACCACCCTGATTCGTTAGATTTCAGGTCATAAAACCAGCACGGGTTAGAATTTTCGTACCAACCTGGCATAGTATCTACCCAGGTATCTTGTTAATTAATCCTGATATGTTGAGCGATATCGATAAAGAAATGACCGAGAATGAATCGGTTGAGTAAAGTTCGAAAAACGGGGTAGACATTTTTGGCCCATACTGTATAAAAGGGGTCCGTCAAAAATACAGCGGTTTTTAGCTGTATTTGAACCATACATGTAACAGGTCATCCGCCGATGGGGGAGGGGGGTTGAGGGGGGGTCTGGCGCCGGCCGGGGGGGTCTGAGCCAAAATTTTGGAACGCTCAAAAAATCGAAAAAATCGCAATTTTTGGCTAAAAATTGTCAAAAATCGCTAATTTGGGCTGAAATACAGCTAAAAAGTGCTGTTTTGAGGCGATTTTGGCAATTTTTGTGTGTGAAATTGTAAAAAATTGCAAAAATTTGCTCGAAAATTTACTTGCCAGAAAAATCGGAGGGGGGGGGTCGGTGAAATCGTCTCGGGGGGGGGGGGGGGTCCCCCATCCGGGGGGGGGTCTGGCCTAAGTCGGGTGGGGGGCAGACCCCCCTGTTACATGTATGATTTGAACCAAAATTAGCATTTTAAGCGATTTTTAGCAAACTTCATGCCTAGCAAAACACTTTCTAAAATTTTGTCTCGGAATTGAAATTTTACCATCCTGTAGAGGACCTGTTAAATGCGGGCTGGGTTGGGCTCGGCGAATTTAAAATTTCTTTAGATGGGTTTGTCGCGTAAGTCCCGACCTGCATTGCAATTGTCTGTCACGACTAAAACCACTTGGGCGTGTTTATTGCTAGAAACAGCCGTGTGCAGCCGGACACCGACAAACAGTCAGATGATTTCTTGTAGATTATTACTTAGTGGTAGGCCCGGTATGTGTGAGAAGAAAGCACTGACCAAGACAAGTCCTCTTATCGTTTAAGAGCTTTAGCCAAGCGACATCAAGGGCATCCAGATCATAGCGACACAAAGCAGTTGCTCGCTTGGCAGCCGGTGACAAGCAGTGCAGCTGAGGGTCAAAGCCGGAATCTCTGCAGAGTCTGACCAGCTTGCGAGGTCTGCAACCGTTGCCCAGTCAAACACGTACATTATGTAGTTGGAGCATTTTAACATCAGCACGACTTTTGGACAAACTCGCTTCCCATTCTAGGGGGCTTCGGATCCCTGAAGCCCTGTTTTGGGTTAAGCAAATACATAAATTCAGGGTGCCCAGAATACTAATCTAGCCAGCTACCACGATAGGGTTTCCAGGCTGTTTTCAAACCAAAGTACCAAATAGAGCATACATGTGCATGGGGGTGCCAGGGGGGACGAAAATAAAACTCTACCAAACGTTGCTAGAGGCTGCTAGAAAGCCTCCAGATGCGTTTTTAAGCCACAGAAATCAATTTTGGCAACTACGCACCCTTCCTTCAGGCAACTACGCACCAAACCCAAAATTTTTTCAAATTTTCCTGGAAAATTTCGATTTTGTGTCAATGTTTCTGTCAGAAAAGTGGTCAGTCCGGACGGGTGGGTCTCAGTGGTAGCTGTCCCCGATTCCGTTTGCCCCAACAAATGGGTGCTTAGGTGCAACGGCAGCTCCAGTCGGTTTCCATTTACCTACTAGCCATCACCGGCTTTCGGTGGCCAGGGTTGGGCTTTATGCTGACGACCATCTCTTTGGGACAAGAACTTGTCCCGCCGAGTGGATAAACGTGCGTAGAGCCGATGGCACGCGCATAGCGGCGTTACGGCCTAAACCACCACACAAACCGTGCCGGCCTGCATACATGACTACCAATAACTCACAATTTGGCCAGCACAGTTGGTCGAGTGGTGAGGCCACCGACTGCTGTGTGTTGTGTGTGAAGCGAGCCGACTGCACATGTTTACCCCCTTGGCTCGGCTAGTGCTTGCCGCAAAGAGGAGTCGATGGCAAGTAGGCTGGCATTTGGCGCGTGTGCCAGCTGAACTTCTAAACTGAACCCTGACTCACTCCTCTCACCCACCCGCACCTGTGGTCGCCTGAGGCGGCCGTCTTATCTGCCAATGAGAAGTTAGACTCGCCTCATAGCCCATGACTACAGGCCCCGGGCCCCGTCCTGCTCCCGTACATCGCTCCCTAGGCAGCCAGCTGTTTCCGTTGCTGATCGCTGCGTCTTCGGCTCTGTTGTCTGTTGACCGTCCCGCGCTTCCGGGTAGTCTTACCGTTTACTAACAAGACTAAGCTTTAAAAACTCACAATTTGAATGTTAGCGGCCCGGTTGGCGCCGTGTCGCAAGTAAAAACAGCTGAGGGGACATTCTGAGGAGCCACCGGCACTTGCACTCCATTGTTCCATTCGTGTCTCCACGCATCTTCCATGATCATGCAGTCTTCCGGCGCTAATGCACTTTCATCACTCAGTTTCATCGCAGTTATGAGATCAGTGCGATAGAGTTCAGCCGGCCGGCCACCTACAACTAAGAGCCGGATGATAGGTTTGGACTGATCTAAAAGTTGATCATAAGGAGTGGTTCGTAGGAACACTAGTTCGTACACTCAGTACGAGTCATGGCATTTAAGATGCATTCTGCGAGAAAGTCAACTTAGAGGGGGCAATTTCACAGATCTGGCTCATATCAGAATATGTTAAAATAGAGCTCAATCGAAGAGCAACAGTGCATGCGCGGCCACCAGCAACCCTTTGGAACCGAAGCTACACCCCATCAAATTTTGGTCGGCAGGGATTTTCGGGTTCATTTTCTGTTGTTTTGGCCTCTTAAAATGTTCGAAAAAAATTTTTCCCACAGAGCTTAACGGTTAGCGACCCCGACCGGTGCCATACCGCCAACCCCTCCCCATCGGCGGACCACCTGGTACACGTTTGCTAACAAGACAACTACACGCATGCTTGACATAAATCAAAGAAACTGTACCTTGCGATTTAGTGCATTTAGTGCTGTCACTTCTTCGAGCCTGCTTAACAAGAGGTGGTTTGTCCGGACGGATTTGCTCGAATGTACTCTCTTCTTCGAATAAGTTGCGTTTCTTACGAGGTCTTCCCCGCTTGCGAGCCGACCACTCGCCGTTAGGGGACATGGCTTGTTCCAAGTCTTCACTGATGCACAGCGGCTTCACAAAGTCTAAACGCATCAACCACCTGAACTCCTCTCCTTAGCATCAGCAGCAGTGCTCGCTCAACAAACTAACCTCGCCGATCACTCGATGATTTTAAGACGCAATTTCTGAAATAATTCAGGATCGCTCCCCAAATTGGTCTGGAGCACATCACCGATTTTGCTCATTTTTACATATATGGAAGTGTGTGCCGAAAAACTGTGAAGCCCAAAGTATGAGCTCCGGTGGACCTCCCAGAGCGCCAGGGCCCCCTCCAAAGTAAGGGTGGTCCGGCCGAAAAATCGAAATTTGAGCCTCTACTTCAGAGCATCGTTGTTAGTTCGGACTTTGTGCTAGATTGACGTTCTATACACCAATGGATCTGTAATGACTTGCAGATTCCAAAAACGATACAAAAATGCGGTTTGGTCCCTCCGTACTGGAGTATTTTGCGAAAAACGCCTCCAGACACCAATTTTCCTGCTGACTGGCCAGTACATCGGGGCAAACATTTGTACCTTAGAGTTACGAGACAGGTCCAGATTTTATATATTATTTAGCCTACAAAATCCGGAACATACACACAAAATTTGGAGAAAATCATTTGGTGCCGTTAGGTCGAAATTTGCTCTCAAAGTGTGGATCAAAAATTTTTTTCTGTTAAAATTTCATAAAAATCAGGCATCTGAGTGAATTTTTTACGCTGATGACGATTATCACCTTAGTTTTTGCGAAAATTTGCAATTTCTACTGTAAAAAGCCATTTTCTATAATTTCAACTGGCAGTAGAACGTACGTACTTTACTTACTCGAATTGCAATATCAAGCTAAAATCCCACAAACATTGTATTTAGGGTATTATTGTAAAAATAAGCAAAAAGTTGTCCAAAAAGTCGCTATCGAAATTTTGGGCAGGACATGATGAGCCCGAATGGAGCCTGAAAGTTGTATTGGGCGAATATACACAGGCTCACCGAGTGTGGGCTCAGTTGCAGGTTGGACTGCAGTGCTTGCGAGTGCTGCGGCGGCTACTGCAAGGCTTTCATCACTCTGGCCGTGATTGGAATATTGGTGCTGGAAATGTATCTGATGTACCTGTACTAGAAAAAGCACAAGGTTTCAATCAACAATAGTTTGTGCCAGTTATAATGTTTTGCCTATTTAGCTGTTGATGACTATCATCGCATTCTGTAGCAACCTCATTTGCCGTGGTCGATTCAGAGGCCGTGACAGAGGTAGCCCGGTGATGAAGGTAGCAGAAGCCGGCACAGTTGGTGTAGTGGTTTAGGCCGCAAAGCCACTGTGCGCGACATCGTGCGCTTATCCTCTCGGCGCGGCAAGTTTCCCGCAAAGAGTTGGTCGTGCACAACGCTCCACCCAGGCCACCGAAAGCTGGTGACAGCTAGTAGGTAAAATGGGAACCGACTGGATCTGCCATTGCACTGAAGCCGCTCCACAAAGCATGCCGCGTTGGGAAGAAGATCTACGATGTCAGAAGCTGTCTGGAAAACCAACTATGCTGGGAGCCCTCTGGCATATGGGGCGGCCGTCAGGAGCTGTCAGAATCATGGCATCGACACGCCAGCCTCCCCCTTGGTGACCGGCGCCCAGCAGCATGGCTAGGAGTGGCTGGCAGTGAAATAAGGGCAACGTCTGAGCATACATAGGCCGGAAAAATCCGGAGGGGGGTGGGGGGTTGAGACCTCGGGGGGGGGGGGGGGGGTCCCCATCCAGAAAAAAGGCAAAAAAACGCCTATTTTGCCTTAAATAAGCGAAAATTCGAAAATTTCCTCCCTCCGGGAGGGGGGGTGGGGGAGGGGGTATGGCCGGCCGAGGGGGGGTATGGCCGACCGAGGGGGGGTATACCCCCCTTACCCCCCCGGCCCATGTATGCGTCTGAGATGACGAATCATGGGGGTAGCGAAATGGACCTCGAGTCAAGTCTGATCATAGGCCGCAAGGCCCCCGCAAATTGGATCGGATCGCAAGGTGGCAGAAGTCAGCAGATAATCCAGGTGGCCGCGCCGGAGCCTGTGCCCAAGCCTGCTCGAATGATTTCGCAATTCTGCAGAATTCTGTAGCGTAGCCTAGGTCGTTGACTGAATTTTTATTTTCGGCAAAATTCTATAGGTTAGACTAGGTTGTTGACTGAATTTTGGTACCTGTTTCCTAGTAAACGGTTTGTAGATATACTTGCCTTCTCATGTCACAAAACACCAATACAGTTACTGGTCTGCTCACTGAAGCACATGTGCACTGTACAGTATGTAAAACAAAATTTACAACAGTTCAAAGAAAAATTTGCCCAAAAATTGCATTTGAGAAAAATCGGACGGAGTCAGGCTCTAGTTGCTTGAGGTAGACCCTTTATATCACGTATGTATGCTACATAGCCGAACATGTTGCTGAGTGTACCAATCAATCCACTCACAAGTCAGTTCTGCAAAGCTCAATGAGTTCCTCAATGTTGTCATTATCTTGTTCATCATCAACGTACTGATTATCCGCAAGCTCATGTCAATCACTTCTACAGCAGTTGCGTCAAGAGTAAGGTCTGTCGGTGCAAGCTGTCTTGTTTGCTGTTGTCTGATTTCCCCGAAAACGTACCCCATGATTTTTTGTGGTGTTAACCAATTTCAATAACCCAACAACAGGGCTAACTTGCCGACTAAGTACGCATGCTACAGTTCATTATATTTGCATAGCCTGCAAAGAGATAGCATAAAATTCAGTACATATTTCTACTGCCCGTTGAAATTATAGAAAATGGCTTTTTACAGGAGAAATTGCAAATTTTCGCAAAAACTAAGGTAATAATCGTCATTAGCGTAAAAAATTCACCCAGATGCCTGATTTTTATGAAATTTTAGCAGAAAAAATTTTTGATCCATACTTTGAGAGCAAATTTCGACCTAACGGCACCAAATGATTTTCTCCAAATCTTGTGTGTATGTTGCGGATTTTGTAGGCTAAATAATATATAAAATCTGGACCTGTCTCGTAACTCTAAGGTACAAAAGTTTTCCCCGATGTACTGGCCAGTCAGCAGGAAAATTGGTGTCTGGAGGCGTTTTTCGCAAAATACTCCAGTACGGAGGGACCAAACCGCATTTTTGTATCGTTTTTGGAATCTGCAAGTCATTACGGATCCACTGGTGTATAGAACGTCAATCTAGCACAAAGTCCGAACTAACAACGATGCTCTGAAGTAGAGGCTCAAATTTCGATTTTTCGGCCGGACCACCCTTACTTTGGAGGGGGGCTAGGGCGCTCTGGCGGGGTCCACCGGAGCTCATACTTTGGGCTTCACAGTTTTTCGACACACACTTCCACATATGTAAAAATGAGCGAAATCGGTGATGTGACCCAGACCAATTTGGGGAGGCTCCCTTATCAGATCCTGAATCATTTCAGAAATTGCGTTTTAAATTACCGACACTTTGCTTCATTATTGGCAGACATAATTAATCGAAAACAAAAACAAAATTGGAAACGTAGCGTGGTGTCAAAAATAAGTTTCGTACGAAAAAAGCTTGATGAAAATGCTTAGACCAAACCACTCGACGTACCTGTTACATGCATGTTTAAGCGCGTGACTTTAGTAATATCTACAGCATTCGGCTCGCAACACTGCCTACGCGCATTCTATAACTGCCTACACTTCTGGCTTTTTGTATTCAACGCTTCTGTAAACACTTTAACGTTCCAGACGGTTTTTTTTCTTAACAAGTTTATCCACATGGAATCGGCAGTTTGAAGCGCCTTGTTTTAGTCTTCGATTGATATAAAATAAGTCGGTCTTTATTGAATTTTGAGATAACCTAATTTTTCCTTCCGCAGTCAATGAGTTTGAACTGCAGGCACTTTAGCGGTTACAAAATATTGACGCATCTGTACATCTGACAGCCAAAGAACGAATGAAACTGAAGCCAAACCTTGTTGGTCGTCTTCCAGACCAGAGCTGCTGTGGGACTTAAGCCGTCTACTTGAGGTACGCAGAGAAACACCAAAGCTATCGTTCAGATCGCTGATCTGATCACACACTTCGTCAGAAACAGCCGGCACAACTGCAACATCGGCATGTACATAGAAAAATGCTGCAAATTTAAGTTAATCGGAAGGTGGTACTGAGTCTTTTCAGTATGAGCCTTTATCAGCAAATTTTCAGCCGAAGCCCAGTAGGCATTGGTCAAAACTAAAAATCCCTTCATAAAAATGGCACAAATTTCTGACGTTATGTAATAAATAATGTTTTACAGTATTTTATGTCGTTATATGACACAAATTTAGCATTTCACAGAAGCAACCAGGCGTTTCAAAATGGCTGCAGAATGTATTTTGAAACGCGTACTGATTGTTCTGTGCAGTTTTGAGTGCGTAGCAACGCTAGTCTGTTTAATAATTTTCGAAAACCTCTGGACAGGGTTTGTGAGGGGTCGAGTCCAGCTTGGTGGTGGGCAAAGTCTCAGGCCCATGTATGGTCAGTTCCTAAACAGATTGCGGACCTCCATACCGCTTCATTCTCCAAATTTCCAGGGCACTTTTGCATAATCTGTCGATAAATTCAAGGAGGCCACTATTAGGAAAAGCACTGCCTATAAGCTTATCTCTCTTCCTATGTCGATGCTACTTTGCTTTTTGCCTCCTTACTGAAAAAACGTGCTAAAAAGCACTTCCAGACATTTTGGAGCTTTTTGAAATTTTGGACCCCCTCTGAGCAAACCCCCCTCTATGACACCTCACGGAAACCCCTCAAATTTCTAACTCTCATTCCCGACATTTGATCTTAAAATGACGTAAAAGTAGCAGGCTAGAATAATATCGATTAAAGCTCACCAAATTATGCAAAAATTTTAAAAGTGAGGAAAATGGAAAGAAGGAAACCGGAACAAACCGTTTCGCTCAGAGGGCAGTCCAAAATTTCAAAAAAGCTCCAAAACGGCTGGAAATGCGTTTTTAGCACGTTTTTTCAATAAGGACGCTAAAAATCGCTATTTTAAGCTGCCAAACAGCTTTTTAGAGCTAAAAACAAGCAAAAAATGACAAAAAGGTCTTCCAAAAAACACCGATTTCTCTTAAACATCAGCATTGGAACCGCCACATTCGGTTTCCAAAGGCTTTTCAAGCAAATTCTACGCTAAAATTAGTGATTTCTGAGCCAGTTTGTTAGTACTGGAGTCAGACATGGGCAAAGGGGGGTTGAGGGGGGTTGCCCCCCTCACGCTCTGACCTACCCCCTGATCCGGCCGCTACCCCCCTCAGGAACTTTTTGGAAGAATTTTGTATAGAAAATTATGATTAAAATATGCCTGGATTAGGTGTAGAATAGCTTATTTTAATGAAAAATAAGCCAAAAACCTTGATTTTAGCAAAAAATCGGACTTTTTGGCTTACCACCCCGTCCACCCCCCCCTCAGACGCTCCTACCCCCCTCAGGATTTGAAAATTCTAGCCCCCAGACGAAATGCTAGCCCATGTCTGACTGCAGTCACTACTAGTATTTGTAGTTTTGGGTCGGGGGTCCCTTAACCTGTCTCGGGGGGTTTGTGCCCAGTTCCGACTTTCCCAGTTCCGACGTTCCCAGTTCCGACTTTCCCAGTTCCGACTTTTCCCAGTTCCGATTTTCCCAGTTCCGACTTTCCCAGTTCCGATTTTCCCAGTTCCGACTTTCCTGAACCTAACCCCTAAGCCTAAGTCTGTACCTAAACCCCTCAGCCTAGGCCTAAGCCTAAGCCTGAACCTATCCACTGGCCCTAAGCCTAAACCTGAACCTCACCGCTAAGCCCTAAGCCTAAGTCTAAGCCTGAACCTAAGCTCTAAGTCTAAGCCTAAGCCTGAACCTAACCCCTCAGCTCTAAGTCTAAGCCAAAACCTAAGTCTGAACCTAACCCCTAAGCTCTAAGCCTAAGCCTGAACCTAACCCCTAAGCCTAAGCATGAACCTACTGTAAGTCTATTCATTGAGCAATGCGTAGCTGCATATTCTTGTACATTTTACCAGAGTCCTGTCTGTATAAAATATAGTGAATGTTATTGTAAAGTCGGAACTGGGAACATCGGAACTGGGAAAGTCGGAACTGGGAAAGTCGGAACTGGGAAATATCGGAACTGGGAAAAGTCGGAACTGGGAAAGTCGGAACTGGGAACATCGGAACTGGGAAAGTCGGAACTGGGAAAGTCGGAACTGGGAACACGCCTCTCGGGGTGGGGGTGTGAGGGGTGTTGCCTTTCTAGCTAGGGGGCTAACTCCCCAAACCCCCTAGTACATGTATGCAGTTACCGATCTTAGTGGTTGGTAAGCCAAACAAAAAGTCCCATTTTTACTAAAATAAATGTTTTGGCTCATTTTTCGCTTAAATACGCAAATTTGAGTTCAACTACACCTAATCTAGACAAACTTTCACGACAATTTTCTATACACAATTCTTTCAAAAGTTCCTGAGGGGTAGAGCAGGCCTGCGGCTCATACATGTAACAGATGCGGGCCGACGTGAGGGGAGGTGGATTTCCTCAGGTGGGGTCGAGGGGGTTTCGCCCAGAGGAGGTCCGAAATTTCAAAAAGCTCAAAAACGCCTGGAAATGCGTTTTTAGCACGTTTGCTTCAGTAAGGAGGCTAAAAATCGCTAAAAGTGCTAAACAGCGTTTTAGTGTTAAAAACAAGCAAAAAAAAGTTATAAAAAGGCTTCCAAAAACACCGATTTCTCTTAAATATCAGCCGAGCAAACGCCAAATTCGGTTTCCAAAGGCTTTTCAAGCGAGGCTAAAAATTAGTGATTTCTGAGCCAGTCTGTTAGTACTGGAGCCACTACTAGTACTTGTATTTTTGGGTCGGGGCGGAGGGCCCTAAACTGTCTCGATAGAGGTAAGGGGGATTGGCCTTTCTAGCTAGGGGACCCCTCCAAACTCCAAGTACATGGTATATGTATGCTGAGGGTTGTCATCCCCTCAAGCCATCCCTTATTCCCATGTCTGCTCTAAGCTAGAACCTCATCGAAATTTTTTCTACCCACATGCGCGGGAACTACCAACTTGCGCACAACCGATTTGCGCACATGGATCGCGGGCACACCAACTTGCGCACAACCGATTTGCGCACAAAATTTTTTGCTGCAGCACAATTACAACAACAATAATTACATAACAGTTACATTATTTAGCACAAATTATACAACAATTTAAAACAATTATCATAGCACAATAAACATGACATTATTATAGCTGGTTGCGCTTTTTTGGCTGTGCGTATAAAGTAATTGTTCCTGTTAGAAAAGCCATGCGCTGGACAAACCGATTTGGCCGTTCGGCCAGTCTGCGAATTTTGCCATTTTATTGCCTGCGCCTTACATTGTTTTGTTCTGATAGGATGCGTTCCACGAAAAAGTAAATATCTGGATGCTTCGCTTCCGTTTGTTGAACAACCTGGCCATCTTAGAGTTCCAGTTTTCCACATCATGCCGCGTCGTTGGCTCAGTGGGTAGCTCGCTGCCTCTGAGTCACGGCGGCCCCTGCATCCCTAGCGGTTGTAGTGGTTCATCCTCTCGGCGCGGCAAGTTTCTTGCTGCAAAGAGTTGGTCGTCGGCACAACGCTCCACCCAGGCCACCGAAAACTGGTTACAGTGAGTAGGTAAAATGGGAACCAACTGGATCTGCCGTTGCACCGAAAGCCGCTCCAAAAAGCATGCCGCGTTGGAGGGAAGATCAACGACGTCAGGAGCCGTCTGAGAAACCAGCAATAAGGCTGATACCGGTTTAGTGCCACTGGCCGGGGCGGCCGTTGGGAGCTGTCAGCACCATGACGTCACCACGCCAGGCACTCTCTTAGTACCTGGCCCCCAGCAGCATGGCTTGAGTGGCTTGGCAGTGAAAGAAGGGCAAACGTCCGAGATGACGAATCACGGGGAAGCGAAATGGACCTCGAGTCTGATCGCAGGCCGTAAGGCACATCGGATCGGATCGGTTCCACATCATTGTTGGTGCGGCGGACCTCATTTACCACGACACAAATGACGTGACGGTTTGGATGAGATAATCTGAGGCCCCACTTGCTCGTTGGCAGTGAGGATTGTTTGAGTACTTTGAGAGACAGATCAGATGGCCGCGGGTGCACGCTGGTTTCGCGCAATCCAAAACACGAACGCATCGATGGCAAAATTCGCAGACTGGCTGAGCGTTACAAAATCAGTATGATCGAGCGCATGGCTTTTCTAAGAGGCCATTACTTCGCACAGCCAAAGCGCAACCAGCTATAAGATGTCATGTTTATTGTGCTATGATAATTGTTTTAAATTGTTGTGTAAATTGTGCTACATAATGTAATTGTCATTGTCTGTTATTCCCAAAATTACTGTTGTTGTCTGTTGAATATTCGTCAGTTGTGACTATATTCTGCTGCAATAAAAAATGTGTGCAAATCGGTTGTGCGCAAATCGGTTGTGCTTGTGCGCAAATAGGTTGTGCGCTAATCGGTTGTGCGCAAGTTGGTGTGCCCGCGATCCATGTGCGCAAATCGGTTGTGCGCAAGTTGGATAGTCCCACATGCGCCCAGTTCACCGAAAAAGCATCCGCTGGATCGAAGCAGTTTGCCAGATTTGGGGAACTACGAGAATTGAGTTTCAGTATCAAAATTGTTTGGAAAATTGAGGCATACATGTGCATGGGGGTGCCCAGGGGGGACGAAAATAAAAATCAACCAAACGTTACTAGAGGCTGCTAGAAAGCCTCCAGATGCGTTTTTAAGCAACAGAAATCAATTTTGGCAACTACGCACCCTTCCTCCAGGCAACTACGCACCAAACCTGAATTTGTTTCAAATTTTCCTGGAAAATTTCGATTTTTTGGTAACGTTTCTGTCAGAAAAGTGTTTTTTTTTGGCAATTTTTGGCGAAAATATAATTTTTACCGCAAATTTTTTAATTTTAACCGAAAATTGCGTACTTTTAGGTAAAATTTTGGGCAAAAATTTTAATTTCCCGCCAAAATTTGAATTTCCCGGCTAAAATTTGCCCCTATATCCAGGCAACTACGCACGGAGACCTGGCCGTCACCCCTAAGCCGCCGACCATGCACATGTATGAATTGAGGTGAAAAAAGAAACATCAGCAACTCTTCGAGTTTAGGTTAATTGTCTCTGCACTAGAAAGTGGACCATTTTACGGGTCATGCCGAAACAAACAATTGAATGGCATCGTTACAGGGAACGATGCGGAGGGCAGCCGTACAACTCCCGGGTTGCGATCTACACGCATGTCTGGCAAAGGAAACCGATAGGTAACATTCAATTGTTTGCTTCCTCGTGAACCCTTGCCCGCAAAATGGACACTTTGGCTAACTTCCTCGTGCAAAGACTAGTATTATGTACCTATATTAAACAAAAGAACGCGTCACCATAGTAAAATAGTTAGAGCACCATTACAACTTTGACAGCAAAGCTGCAAGTTCACAACGTAAAAAACTATTCGACGAACCTGGATTGCAGGAAATCGATGCCAGGTCTTTTTCAATCAGATCAGTTCTCGTGGCCCTGGTGACTCTCCGATCGGCCATATGTGGCAACAAGAAACGGCAAATACACAACAGACCGCAGCAGTAGGCAGGCAGCAGGACACGTGACTTGCTGTTAGTTTGGCTTGGTGAGAAGACAGACTGCACAAATACCTGACGATGCTCCGCCTCGGCACAAAAACAAAAAAGAGAAGAAATCAATCAATCAATCGACCGGTAAATATAACAACTGAGAGTGTTACGAAACCGACTCTAGCTTTCATTTGTAAAGTCCCTCGGTTGCTATCGTGATCTCCAAGTCACGGCTGAACACGGGACAACCACCCTCCGGAATTGGCGCGGATGATCATCTGATATAATGACGCCGCGACGGCGCGTATACAAGTCGCCTCCCCAGAAAAACGGAAGGAAACGGCATGGACCACGGTATACACATGGACACGAAGCTGAAAATTCCCACTATACCGCAGTTGCGCGACCCCGAAAATCGACCGAATCAACAAACTGGTGCCTAATCGAAGAAGTACAACGAACGGACAAGTAGAATAGAGATGTATTTCAACTGTGGCGCTGCAAAGCAATAATACAGTCAGCACCAGAACGAGACTTTCACCAAAACAGAGACCAAATGCAGAAATTTGCACTCACAAGGAAAACATCACACAAAAACGTATCACAGTCAACCTTTTCTAGACTTGAGCTTATGAGCCTTATTAACAATACCCATCTTACTAGAGCTACCAGACAACTTCTTAACGAGATTCTTGTACAGGCAATTACCTATTTTCCAAATCAAAATACGAGAAAACTCATTACCCCGACGGCATGACAAATCAGTGACTAAAATGTCATCAACCGGTTGTTCTTCTTCCAAAAGCAACAGCACAGCTTCAACGAAAGTGGCTTTAATGCTGTGGCACTGCAATAATGGCGAATAGAGAGTCTGCTCAGCCGTGACACAAGAATAGACCAGCCAGGCTTTCTAGCAAATTCCGAAGGCAACAACGATGGGCACAACCAAGCCACCGCGGTTGACCTGATCTATCAGCTGACCTATTTTTGCTGTCGCTGTTCTCGACACTCAGCTCAGGGAATTCATCAACGTCGGCGTTTGGATCAACCAGAATGTATCGTATCGATTTTGTGAGTCTGAGAAGTGACCGCACCAAAGCACCGCAGACATAAAAAACAACGTTAGCGTATGTGCATTAATGGTCAGATTGGTTTGGCTGTCTCATTATTTGACCAACGCGTGCACTTAGCTCACCCGCCTTTAGTCGGCCACTGTCAGTCAACAGGCGAGGGCACCGAAAGATCAGAAATATGCAAACATAAAAGAGCAATAACAGTAAAAACAATGCAAACGTAAAAAAAATAATAATTACCTAGCAATTTCTACCAACGTCTTACACGTGTGGCGCGCGGCTAGGAACGTCTCAGAAGTTAACCCTGGTTTATCAGACGACTGCCACTCATCAAGAATTGACAAAAACTGAGTGAGACTAACTAATTAACTAACAACGACCTATGTAGGTACCTACTAGAGCTGCAACCGCAAAGAAAAATACCGGATACCCATACATGGGCCGGAAAAATCCGGAGGGGGTGGCATGGAGACCTCGGGGCAGGGGGGTCCCCCGAAAAAAAGGTCAAAAAACGCCTATTTTGCCTTAAATAAGCAAAAAATTTCTCCCTCCGGGAGGGGGGGGGGTCGGGGAGGGGGGTATGGCCGGCCGAGGGGGTGGTATTGACCGGCGAGGGGAGGGGGTATACCACCCCCACACCCCCCGCGGCCCATGTATGCGGATACCGGATAGTGCTTCCGATCAGAAAAATACCAGATTATCCGGTATTTTAACCGGATAATATGTAAAAATACCGGATACCAGATAGTGTTTTTGAGCTAAAAAATACCGGATTATGGTTGCATCTCTAGTACCTATCCACATTAGAGATGCGCACGGGCCGGGCTGGCCCGGCCCGGCCCGGCCCGGCCCGGCCCGGCCCGGCCCGGCCCGGGGTGGCCCGAATTTCTAATTTTTTCTTTCTAATTCTGACAAATTAATGAATTTTCGACTTCGTTTTCTTCAATTTTGTTACAAAAATAACGTTTATATCAGTTAAAGATAAAAAATGAGCCTGAATACGGAAAAATTGCAAAAAAGAGCGAAAAAAGTGCTAAATTTGGCTCATTTGAACCCAGCCGATTATTTTACCGAAAAAAAACGGGCCGGGCCGGGCCGGGCCGGGCCGAGTGGCAAACGGGCCGGGCCGGGCCGGGCCACAAAATTTGGAAAACGGGCCGGGCCGGGCCGAAAATTTCGGCCCGAGCGCATCCCTAATCCACATACATGGGCCGGAAAAATCCGGAGGGGGTCTCGAGATCTGGGGGTCCCGGAAAAAGTCCAAAAAACGCCTATTTTGCCTTAAATAAGCGAAAATTTTATCCCTCTGGGAGGCGGGAGGACTCGGGGCGGGGGTATGGCCGGCCGAGGGGGTGGTATTGACTGGCGAGGGGAGGGGTAAACCCCTTACCCCCTGCGGCCCATGTATGCCTATCCACCTACTACCTAGTTAGTACCTACTATTAAAAAAGGATTCCTTGTTTTTTCGAAAAACCCCTTTTATATAGGCGAATAGCTTAAAAAGAAAGCATTTTACAGCTTTCCGGAGTACCTTAATCGCTTTCTGCTGATCAAATAACCTATACGAACGTGCATAGACCCGTTATTCGTTCCCGTAAAACTCATCTACTGATAGATCTACTGGGAGGATGACAAAAAAGGGAAGAAAAAATCGTGAAAAAATTGTTAAAAACTAACTAAATTACGTTAGAAAATCGTTGTTGTACCGGAATTTGGTTCTACAAAAGATTCCATAAGTCAAATAAACAAACAAACTACCTAACTTTTTCTTCTTTTTTTAATTTCTTCGGGCGGGGAGTATCGTGGGAGCGTTTAATGTTTCAGCTGATGGGTAAACTCACGCGCAACTGCGGTAGAGATGGGTAAATGAAGGCGGTTTCAACTTCGTGTCCATGTGTATACCGTGGTCCATGGAAACGGTGAGGACGTGCGGTACACAGAGGTACACCAAGTTTTGCGGGTTTTCCAATGTCACAAATCGCCTCCCCGAAACTCGAAAGTAGGAAAGTTGGAAAATCGCAAGTTACACCATAAGAGAAGAGAAATAAGCAGTACTAAGGGCAAAATGAAGCAAATGAGCGCAACAGCTCATGCTGGAATCGATTGCTTGTCGCAAAATTGTTTCATTCAATAAGTCGAATATAAAAAATCTTACTTTCTGAAAGTCCATCCCTGGCAAGTTAAACCTGAAGAACTCGTATTCTGTGGCCTTGCACACAGACTCCCTTGCCTTCCCATACCACGATGCTACCCATTTATCTACTTGTCGTCACTGCCTTTCGGTGGCCTGACAGCAAATCTAAATCTAAGCTGAAATAGATTCGGAGGAGTCGCGTTTATGACTGTAAATAGGGTTATTTTTCTTTGAGCATAGATCTCAGAAATCCATTTCTAAATTGCAGGCAGCGTCAGTACGTAGTCACAGTGATGACCAAAAGGACAAAACATGTGAACTTAAAGTACAAGCCAGCACCATTAAATATTTATATGTAAAATGCATGGGTATCAAATAGCTAGCAATTCATAATCTAAATTCGAAAATGTAACAAGAAAATTGAAAACGGAGTATCACAAATGACTAAAACTGTACATACATACGTACTGTATCACAACAGAAAATCCAAACAGTTGGTGTTATCTTGTGCGGAAAGAGATAGGTAGGCACAAAGCTGCCTCCAGTGCTATATATCAGCCTGTATGTGAAGTTTACGAAATAAGTACATGCATAGTGCATGTAAGTGCTCAACTGCTGTTAGAATAGGCACTTGTGCAGCTAAAATGCGACAATCAGATGAGATGAACGCAGCAAAGCACAGACGAAAACTCCGCAATCATAGCCATTCTTGGAATGCCATTCCGTGGAAGTTTTGGTAAGACATGAGTCTATTGTGATGGGGGGATCTCATACCGTTGCCCAATTTCCGGCGTTACCGATATGCAAATTTTTTGCATCCCTGTGATGTTGGTTGTTATGTGCATGTTTTCCAAATTTCCATTTTTTATATTTTCCATTTTCCAACTTCTTGGGGAGGCGATTTGTGCCCGCCCGGGCCGGGCGGCGACGCGACGATAGTTATCCAAAATGTGCGTCGTTGGTATCTCCCGATCAAAGTCGCCCATTGTTTAGGCGGTCTGTACCAAAGGGGTCCAATTGGAATTTTAACTTGTTTTGGCTTCTGCCGTACTATGAAGTGAAACAAAGTCTTCTTCTATATGCATAATGCAGAAGACATACGCATGACCTGACAGTCAGGCACTTAACGCTGTTTATGGTACCGACACCATATAAGGTGCCGGTACCATATATGGTACCGGTACCGAGGGTAGTGGTAACATATATGGTACGAAATCTGAACAGAGTGGTAACATACTGTATATGGTACCGGTACCCATACCAACGCGAAGGTAGGGGTACCATATATGGTACCACTACCCTCGGGGCTGTGCAAAAATGACGTCATCGGTAAGGGGGGAGGGGGTTTACCAAATGATGACATTGACAACTGATGACAAGGGGGAGTGGGGGTTCGGCCAATGATAACGTCAGTTTTGTCTCATAGGGAATTTTGAAAAATTGGCCTTCAAAAACGCATTTGAAAGACATTCTTAGCTTAAAATTAACAGTTTTAGTAGTATGAGGGAGGAGGCCAGGTAGGAATTCTGACCGAGAAGGGCGAGAAAATTTTGAAAAATTAACTTTCAGAAACGCAATTAAAACGCATTCTGGTCATCATTAGAGCCCTGAACAGGTCACCAGCTTTCGGTGGCCTGGGTGAAGCTTTGCGCCGATGACCAACTCTTTGCGGCTTCGGTGCAACGGCAGATCCAGTCGGTTCCCATTTCACCTACTCGCTGTCACCAGCTTTCGGTGGCCTGGGTGAAGCTTTGCGCCGATGACCAACTCTTTGCGGCTTCGGTGCAACGGCAGATCCAGTCGGTTCCCATTTCACCTACTCGCTGTCACCAGCTTTCGGTGGCCTGGGTGAAGCTTTGCGCCGATGACCAACTCTTTGCGGCTTCGGTGCAACGGCAGATCCAGTCGGTTCCCATTTCACCTACTCGCTGTCACCAGCTTTCGGTGGCCTGGGTGAAGCTTTGCGCCGATGACCAACTCTTTGCGGCTTCGGTGCAACGGCAGATCCAGTCGGTTCCCATTTCACCTACTCGCTGTCACCAGCTTTCGGTGGCCTGGGTGAAGCTTTGCGCCGATGACCAACTCTTTGCGGCTTCGGTGCAACGGCAGATCCAGTCGGTTCCCATTTCGCCTACTCGCTGTCACCAGCTTTCGGTGGCCTGGGTGAAGCTTTGCGCCGATGACCAACTCTTTGCGGCTTCGGTGCAACGGCAGATCCAGTCGGTTCCCATTTACCTACTCGCTGTCACCAGCTTTCGGTGGCCTGGGTGGAGCTTTGCGCCGATGACCAACTCTTTGCGGCTTCGGTGCAACGGCAGATCCAGTCGGTTCCCATTTCACCTACTCGCTGTCACCAGCTTTCGGTGGCCTGGGTGAAGCTTTGCGCCGATGACCAACTCTTTGCGGCTTCGGTGCAACGGCAGATCCAGTCGGTTCCCATTTACCTACTCGCTGTCACCAGCTTTCGGTGGCCTGGGTGGAGCTTTGCGCCGATGACCAACTCTTTGCGGCTTCGGTGCAACGGCAGATCCAGTCGGTTCCCATTTCACCTACTCGCTGTCACCAGCTTTCGGTGGCCTGGGTGAAGCTTTGCGCCGATGACCAACTCTTTGCGGCTTCGGTGCAACGGCAGATCCAGTCGGTTCCCATTTCGCCTACTCGCTGTCACCAGCTTTCGGTGGCCTGGGTGGAGCTTTGCGCCGATGACCAACTCTTTGCGGCTTCGGTGCAACGGCAGATCCAGTCGGTTCCCATTTCGCCTACTCGCTGTCACCAGCTTTCGGTGGCCTGGGTGGAGCTTTGCGCCGACGACCAACTCTTTGCGGTAAGAAACTTGCCGCGCCGAGAGGAAGAGCGCACGACGTCGCGCACAGTGGCTATGCGGCCTAAACCACTACACCAACTGTGCCGGTGTTCCGTTAAATAATCCTATCGTTAAAAAATCCTATATAGGATTATTTAACGGGCCGACTGCCGTGAAATATTCCTATTGCCGTTAAATAATCCTATGAAAGCTGTGACATTGTCTAATCGGTAGTGAGCATGCGGAAATGGAATAGGCACGCGCAAGTACTGTACGTACGATAAAACCCGACAGGGTGGCCGGATGCAGTACAAGTTGTCAGACCCAAAAGAAGTCATAGAAGTCGGTTCAAAAGGATCGCATAAGCTCAAAGGTCTTGCGAAATCCGTGAACAGCCAGCGCCTGTAGCAGCGCCTCCAGTGTAAGGATGAGAAAAATGGCCAGCCGAAATTCTAAAATAAAAGTAGTATTAGTGTGCCAACTTACAGCCTTCTATGCCAAACTTTCAATTTTGGGTCTGAATACCAAGACTCGATTGATTCAGACACTGACTCTTAAAATATTATTGCCATTACTCTAGCAATAGGATTATTTCACGGGGATAGGAAAATGTAACAGGCCCATAACCGTTAAAAAATCCTATATACGAAATTTTAACGTTAAATAATCCTATATAGGAAATTTTAATGTTAAAAAATCCTATATAGGATTTTTTAACGATAGGATTATTTAATACAACACCGGCGTTTGTTACGTCATTACAAATGTTTCTTTTATACGTACTGTACTGTACGTAGTTCTCGCCCAAGTGATTTTGCAAGTTTTTCGGCGATTTTAGCTCTGCTGAAACGGGCCAGGCCGTCCGGCGCAAAATGGCATCCGGCCGGACTCGAAATTTGATATTCCAGGCCAGGCCGTGAAAGCACCATGCACAGGGCTCTATTTAGACACCTTTAGTAAAGAATTTTTTCTTTTCTCTTATTTTTGACAGGTTTTTTCTTTCTACCTCCACCAGAAAAGGTGTACCTACCACACTGACACTACACTTACCTTACTTGAATACCTTACCGTTTTCAATACATGTACGTAGTTCATAATAACTGTGTCGATGGCTTTTTCACTGAACGGTGATAAATTAGTAGATTTTCGTATTTTTTGTTTGATTCAAAATAACAAAAGATCTTCTAAAACAAACTGTTTCTAGAACGGGAAATCTAGAAGAATTTAAAAGAATAACTAGAAGAATCTAAGAACTATTGTCCCAAAATTTGCTCATTTTAAAGCAGGAATTTTTGCAAATTTGGTGGGGTTGGAAAAAGTGACGTCATCTTTTCGCTTTTAGAGGGGGTTTGGAAAATGACGACAACCGATGACAAGGGGGAGGGGGTTCGAAAAATTGACAAAAATCGATTACGTCATTCTTGTACGGCCCCTAAAGCAAGCAAACCGTTACAAAAGAAAAGCAAACGTTAAAGAAACGTTGTCGGATCTAGAGCGCATTGCCAGATCAGTTGGAAGGCGTGCTGTCATGCTACCAGTGGAGGACGGAGACTGTTGAGAGCAGTTAGCATCTGATGGCGTCGATAGCATAACATAGAAAGATGTGAGAAACATATACACACAGAACAAGTGACAATAATGGTGACATAGTGTTCTGCCAAAACGATTGTTACTTTTTGGAACACTTGGTCGGTACGTATTCGCAAACTAAAAATTTTAAAATAAATTATTTGTGCTTTCTTCTTTCGCTTTGCCAAGTACGCCTGCATCAGCCACATCTCTTTTGGACCGAATTTCGCCAGGTTCGTATTGATAGATTATTTGTTCAATTTCTTCTTGCTCCCAAGGAACGCCGAATCCAGTTTTCGGACGACCACGGCCACGACGTTCCATTTATTATACGAGTGTAGAATGAATGAAAGAACGGAAATTGTTGCTGTTTTGAGGTTTTTTTACTGTCTCTGGCGATCGGTAAATAAATCTAACAGGGCGGGTAAATTTTGTACGATTTCTGGTAAATTAATCTGCCCGGTAAATATTGATCCGGAGATACACAGGCCACCCCTTATCAATGTTAAGCACGCTATTTCCGAGAATATTAGAGTAAAAATAGAGCTGTTTTATAATACAGGTGCGTCCTCCCTGTTTCTCCAAAAAATAGAATGAAAACAGAGTGGGTAGAAAATGTCAAAATTTCACCAAGTTTCAAGGCAAAAGTTGAAGTCATATTGGAAGCAGTTGGCACTAGTGGAATGCCAGCTGATGCCGCAGTTCGAAACTGTTGAGACTGTTTGTTCGTACCCTCCGACTTATTGGAAGAGAATTTCAAACTAACTTTCTCTGCTTTAACCTTAAGGTCGAAAATGGTTGAGAAAACAACTAAACTGTTTCTGTTAAACAGTCTTTCCAATGCATTTTTATAATCTTATGAGCTATTTTCCGAAATTCCAGCACAAAATAGCATTCCACCAATCTAATTTTAGAAATCAGCAGCAGCAACAGCTTGGAAGGGAGCACAAAGAGCCCTCGAGTTTGCAGCTCGCGTTTCCGGCGTGTGTTACTGTCAGGGTTGGGCTGAAAAGGAATACCTACATACGGTAGAGATTTGAATTATATTGCAGAAATTTTTTGTTGCCTATTTGGGTAGATCCTACGCACGTAAACCAGATGTGGGCAATGCGCGGCTTAGGTGGTTGCTCTCTGACCTCCCTCTCAGTCTTCTATAATTTCTATGGTCTACAGAAAATTCGTTCTCAACACTTTCGACGCGTGTTGGAATGATAATTCCAAGTCCATAGTGGTTACCACACGAATACTACCTTCTACGTACCATCACATAGTCCACATTTAGTTTTCGGCTTGCAGAACCAGCAGAACTTGTAATTTTCGCCCCAGATGTATAATACTTATCTTATCTTATCTTATCTTATCTTATCTTATCAATAAATGCTAAAAATTTGAGCGAAACCGATAAAGAATCGACTGAGAACAAACCGTTTGAGTAAAAGTCGTAAAAGTGGCTGGGCATTTTTTAATCTATAGCTACTGTAGGTATCTCGCTCCTTTCCGTATCTTTGACGAAAACTTTTTCCTACCTTTCTCCCTCCAGCATAAACTTGGCCTTCAAAATGTCTCCTCTAAATCTAAACTTGAATACTTGGCCTGAAGCCTAAGTCTAAGCCAGTGGCGTATCCAGGGGGTGTAGTGTGGGTACACCCCCTATGCGCTGGAGGTAGGAAGTCAAAAATTCAAAGGAAGAAAAAATCTGTCAAAAATAAGCCAAACTAATGAATTATGTACAAAACTGCCTATTTTGTGCTCAGAATGCCTTTTAAATGCATTTTTGAAGGCTAAATTTTCAAAATTTTCTCGCCCTAGTCGGGCAGAAGTCCAACCAGGCCACTTTAAACTACTAAAACTTGTAATTTCTCTTAATTTTAAGCCTGGAATGTGTTTTAAACGCGTTTTTGAAGGCAAATTTTGCTAAATTTTCTTACCCTGGTTGCACCAGGCACTTTCAAAATTTTACACCCCCTTTCCGAAATCCTGGATACGCCACTGGTGTAAGCAATCTGAAAACAACGGCTTGAACCTAATTTGTCTTTCAATTTTATCTAAATTTCGATTGCCGTCAGCCAATTTTTTACTCACTCTATTTTGATTCTATTTTTCGTGGGAAACAGAGCAGACGCCCCTGAATTTTAAATCATCTCTGTTTCTACTCTATTATTATCGGAAATAGCGTGCTTAACGTTTTGGATAACTATCGTCGTGTCGCGCCGCGCGCGGGCCGGGCTGGGACACCAGCGGATTCGGTGCTGCCGATTCGCCCAAACTCATGAAAAGATTGAAATGGTTTAGGCGCGAACCCTGTAGTAACTGTTTTCTGCGGCCGTTACTGTAGTGTTTGAACCGGTAGCCGCGCACGATGTTGTTTGATTTGATTTTTGATTTCAACATTTTGTGCGTCTCGAGGGCGTAAATTGGCAGTTTTGGCATGAAAAGCTGTAAATCAGCAATCATTAATGGATTTTTATTTCAGATTTTATGAACCAGAGTCTGAATCGATCGAGTCTTGGTATTCAGACCCAAAATTGAAAGTTTGGCGTAGAAGGCTGTAAGTTGGCACACTAATGCTACTTGATGAGTTATTCAACTGCTGCAGAGGAATTCCCAATTCTACGCTCCACGCTCGAGCTATAAGCCCGCGAAACTCGGCTTGCTTAACTATGGGATGAAAATTTCCAACTTGAATTTGCCTTGAACTACAATGTGATGTGTGTGGCGTCGCGTGTGTATCTGTAGCTGCGTCAGTCAGTTTGTACACACCACTTGTTGTATAGACAACCGCGATAGCCTACCGTAACCGTGTACGCGCCACACACTGTAATTGTAGCGTTTAGGGCGCCGCGTGATCGAGTTTTGCCGCTCACCTTTGTTCTCGCTCATTCTCTCCGTCTGGCTACCTGGCGAGCGGTTGTGTCAGTTATTCTTCTGTAATTAATTAATTGTTGGTTGGAGGTAAAAAGTTGTTCTCGGATCGGCAGCTACTACAAACCCACAGACGACCAACAAAACAACTGGCGACCAACGGTGGCATTCGGCAATCGTGGAAGAAAGAAAAAGACGATTTCCGAGGGAGGACGGCATTTCTTCACCCACCAACTTTCGGACGCACGCCTGGTTGGCGGCTGCTCTCAACTCAGAAGAGGAAGGACGCCTAAACACCAACGGTCGGCGTTTTTTCTTACTGATTTGGTTGGAGAGGAGGTCTCAGTACTTGTGATCTAATCACTTGTACCCCTCCTCATCTTCATTCCTGCCGAAGGAGGAGACGCCTACTCCATTCCTGCCGAAGGAGGAGACGCCTACTCCATTCCTGCTGAAGGAGGGGACGCCTACTTCATTCCTGCCGAAGGAGGAGACGCCTACTTCATTCCTGCCGGAGGAGGAGACGCCTACTCGTGCCTACTCGTTCCTGCCGGAGGAGGAGAAGTCTGCGCGTGTCTACTCGTCCCTACCGGAGGAGAATTCGCAGCGTTCGCACCGGAGGAGGATTCGCAGCGTTCGCACCAACGGAGGAACCGTACATCCGTACCGGGGAAGGATCCGCATCGGAGGAGGAACCGCACGTCCGTACCGCGGGGAGCCTTCGCAGCGCCGAAGTCTTCGCAGTGTCGCACCGTCAGCGTTTCTTCGCAGTGCGACAACGTTTCTTCGCAGTGTCGCACCGTCATCGTTTCTTCGCAGTGTGACAACGTTTCTTCGCAGTGTCGCGGCTCCGCAACTTCGCAGTTTCGCACCGCCGGGCGCCGAATTGAAACAACGCGGAAACAACGCGGAAACTACCGGAAATCGTGCAGCAACCACCGCGATGTCAAACAAACAACTACACATCCCTGCACCGCAGCCCTACTGGCAGACAACTGATGATCAACCCCCTCTTTGATGGCCACTCTGGGAGCGGCTGTTTTCTGCATTCCTAACTGGACTGGACGCAACAAGGGACAAGACGGCGAAATTAACGGGGAAGGAAAAGAACGATTTTCTTCTTTCGTTTTTGGGGACAGCCGCGCTTCCCCAATTCGCCAGTCACCCTGTGTTCAACGCCGATCCAGATGCCAGCTTCGAGGAATTCCTGACAGCCGCCCGGGAGACATTCTACAGGCCAATCAACCCAGTGAGGGCTCTGTTCGACTTCATGCAGCACTCACAAGGATCTACTGAGTCAGTCACTGATTACCTCCGTGTACTCAGGACTCTGATCCAGCAGTGCACCTTCCCAGTTGAGGAGGGAACCAGACGCGTGGAGGAGCGAACGCTAATCGACTACCTGCTAGCGATTCAGATGGTGCGAGGACTACACAGTCGGGACACACAGGAGAAATTGCTCGCCCAGGACACAGTGGATTTGGCAAAATTCACTCAACTCGCGTTGGCAGATGAGAGCGCGAGAAAGGATGCTGCAAAGATGGCACCAGGCTCATCGCAGATCAGCGCTGCCTCACACCAGAAGCGCAACTGGGGCAAGGGACCAAGTGCAAAGGGTCGGAAACCTCAGCAGCCACACCCCAGTGCTTCAGCCAACAGTCAGACTACTAGTAAGAGAGGATGCCGGCATTGTGGAGATCCATCACATGCAGACAGCAAGGATTCCAGATGCCGCGCCAGAGGTCAAACCTGCAGCAATTGCGGCAAAAAGGGACACTTCCAGCGAGTCTGTAGGGGCAAACCATGCTCTACCTCGCACCCTCAGCCCAAACAACAGTGTCAACTCACACATCAGATGCGCAGCAATCACAAAAGGGGCCGGAAAAGTGTCAATGCACTGCACACCAATCCACCTTACTGTGAGGTTCAAATCGCGTCTACTGACGATGCTCCAGAGGAACCACTGCGATTGATGGTCGATACTGGATCGGATGTCACTGGAATCACTCGCGATGAGTTCCATAAGCACTTCCGATGGACTAGACTGCAGGAGGCCGACCCAATCGTCAATTTCGACCAGTCTGAAGTGTCAATCGAGGGACAATTTCCTGCTCAACTGTCATTCCAAGGATGGACTGCCAACGTGTCAGTGTATGTGTTTGGCAATTCCTGCAACAATACACTGGGCATGGACGCAATGCGTGCTCTGGATCCAGTGCACATCACTATCCAGTCAAGGAGCAGCACTGTTTGCGCAGTCACCCAGTCCAGCTTACCAGAGGATGTCAACAACGGTGCTCCAGCTAGGAACAAGCCACCAGCAGACGTCTCTGAGGGATCAGCTACACAGGTACCCAGTCTGTCAGCCAAGGACACTGAGACCTGGGAGAAAGCAGGATTGCTGCCGCTACTACACAGCTTTCCTCAGCTGACAAGCAGGGATATTGGCACTTTCCCAGGATTCAAGCATCGAATCAGACTGAAGCCTGATGCCAGGGTACCACCCGCTCAACCAGTTCGCTCCATTCCAGTGCGCTTCGAGCAGCTTGCAGAGAAGGCTGTCAAGGAAATGGAGGAGCAAGGCATCTGGGAGAAGGTCGTACACTCTGACTATGTGCATGGAATGGTTGTGGTGGCAAAAGCAGATGATCCAACTGCTGTACGCATCACTTCCGACCTGTCTCCGCTCAACAAAAACGTGGATCCAGTGCTGTATCCACTACCCAACATCCAGGACTTGCTGTACACGCACCTCGCTGCTGCTACAGTGTTCAGCAAAATCGACCTGCGGAAGGCCTACTTCAACATCGAGCTTGAGGAAGAGTCTCAGTTACTAACGACTACAGTAACACCCTGGGGCTACTACGCTTATCGAAAGCTGCCCATGGGACTCAAGGATTCTGCAGCGGTTTTCCAGAAGCTGGTTCACGAAGCGCTTGCTGGGATTCCTGGATGCCAGCCCTACATAGATGACATCATTGTCTATGGAAGGAATCGAGAGGAGCACGACCGCACTTTACAGCTTGTGTTGCAGAAGTTGGATGCCAAGAACCTCCGACTGAACCTCAGCAAGTGCAGAGTCGCCTCACCTAGCATCTCGTTTCTGGGCCATGTAATCGCCAACGGATGTGTCAGACCGGACCCACACAAGTTGGACTCGATTCAAAACATGGAGCGGTCCCAGAACAAGTCTGATGTCCATAGTTTTTTGGGCGCGATCAACTACCTGAGCAAGTTCGTTCCTAGCCTGACCGACGCCTCAGAACCACTTCGTGTGCTCACCAGAGCAGACATGAAATTCAAGTGGGAGCAGCCTGAGCAAGCTGCATTCGATCGGCTCAAATCACTGATCTGTGACAAACGAGGACTCAAACTCAAGATGTTCGATCCAGAGAAACCCACCATCGTGACTACAGACGCCTCTGCTTATGGAATCGGTGGAATGCTGTCTCAAGTGCACTGCGGCCAGGAGTACCCAGTGGCATTTGGACACCACACGCTGGACCCCACCAAACGGCGTTGGGACACCACAGAGAGGGAAGCGTTTGCTGCCATGTTCTTCTGTGAACACTGGGAGAAGTACCTACTTGGCAGTCACTTCACACTACGCACGGACCACCAGGCTCTGCAAGCTTTGCTGCATCGACAGGCCAACCAACGGCGATCTCAGAAGTTCGAACGTTGGGTCCATCGCCTCAACGTTTTTGACTACACAGTCGAATTCGTGGCTGGAAGGAAAAACTACATGGCAGATGCATTGTCAAGGCTGCAGAAGGTGCCAGATGTGCCTAGAATTCGCAGTACCACTCAGAAGGGATTTTCCATCGAGAAAATAGCGAAAGCTACTGACCAGGACCCTCAACTGCAACTTGTGAAGCGTTTCTGCACTACAGGCTGGCCAGCTAAGCCTAGACTGCCGCCTCAACTCCAGTCAACAGTGTACCACACTCTACGTGACAACTTCTCCCTGGAGCATGGATGTGTTGTGCGAGACAAAGCTCAGATTCTGGTTCCAACCTCACTGCGAACAGATCTGCTGTCCATGGCTCATGAGGGACATCCAGGCATCGTGGCTTTCAAACGGAAGCTCAGAGAGACCTACTGGTGGCCTGGAATGGCTACAGAGGCTGAGCGTTTCGTCAGGAACTGTGGAAACTGTCTCAATTCAGCCAAGTCAGCACCCAAGCTACACCTGCAGGGCCAACATCTGTACACGCCAAGGGAGCCGTGGGAGGAACTCTCTATCGACATCACAGGGCCATTCGATAACGCCCCTGCTCACCAGAAAAACATCGTTGTGCTCGTGGATAACTACTCCAAGTTCCCAGAGATTCTGTGCACGAAGGACACCACTTCTGGCAGAATCATCCGCTGGCTGAAGGAGATTTTCGCTCGTTTTGGCAACCCAGCCAAAATAATCTCTGATAACGGACCACAGTTTGTCAGTGACGAGTTTCGAAACTTCCTGACAGAACGGGACATCATCCATGAGACAACACCTGTCTACACTCCTCAACAAAATGCGTTCGTGGAGGTCTTCAATCGATTCATCAAACACCACATACAGACGTTCAGCTCGAGTCTACCGTGGGAAGAAGGCCTTCAGCGATCTCTCGCTCACTTTCGCGCTACACCTCGAGAGGGCCAGGAGCTTAGCCCTGCGCAGAAGTTTTTCGGACGCAGACCTCGATTGGGCTGGGAAGTCTACCGACAACCCCGCAAAACGGCTCAAAAAGAGGAAGGAGGGGAAGACAAGCAATCGCGGCAAAGACAACAGCAATCAAGCAAAAATACTGCTAGCTCAGGGCAACTGTTCGCTGTTGGGCAGAAGGTGCGCACCAAACGACCTCACACGCCTAAAGGACTCAGCCCCTGGAGCAACAAAGTGCTAACTGTTGTGAAGGTGCTCGGCAGATTCAACTACTTGCTGTCTGACAAGCAGAAGTGGAACAGGCGCAACATGCAACGTGTTGTTGACCGGCCGGGACCATCTGTCTACGAAGCTGAGGCCACCGCGCCAGAACCAGCTCAGCCGCGACCAGCAGGACGACACCACCCGCAGCGGGATCGTCAACCGCCAGACCGCTTGGGAGACTGGCTGTACTACTAACTGACGATTTCGCTTCAAGAAAGAAGAAGGTGGTTGATGTGTGTGGCGTCGCGTGTGTATCTGTAGCTGCGTCAGTCAGTTTGTACACACACACCACTTGTTGTATAGACAACCGCGATGGCCTACCGTAACCGTGTACACGCCACACACTGTAATTGTAGCGTTTAGGGCGCCGCGTGATCGAGTTTTGCCGCTCGCCTTTGTTCTCGCTCATTCTCTCCGTTTGGCTACCTGGCGAGCGGTTGTGTCAGTTATTCTTCTGTAATTAATTAATTGTTGGTTGGAGGTAAAAAGTTGTTCTCGGACCGGCAGCTACTACAAACCCACAGACGACCAACAAAACACAATGTATGGCACTATACGACTCCGGAACGTGCCCTATACTGATGGGTACCCCTAGTGGTATTTTTATATTTGGAAAACAGACCCTCCAGAGCGTGCCCTGTACTGTTGCGTCTCTAGGGGTATTTATATATTTGGAAAACAGGGCCTCCGGAGCGTGCCCTATACTGATGCGTCCCCCTATGGCTATTTTTATATTTGGAAAACAGGCCCTCCGGAGCGTGCCTATACAGATGCGTCCCCTAGAGGTATTTTTATATTTGGAAAACAGGCCCTCCGGAGCGTGCCTGTACTGATGCGTGACTCTAGGGGTACTTTTATATTTGGAAAACAGACCCTCCGGAGCGTGCCTGTACTGACGCGTCTTTAGGGGTACTTTTATGCTTGGCAAAACAGCCTCCCGGGGCGTTCCCTATGCAGGGATGCCTACCATACCAAAATTGTACTAGTACTAAAATCAATCTTTGAATTTAGTACTAGTACCATACCAAACCAAATTCAACAGTTCCTTCTATGCTATACCATACCGCATGCCATACACAGTTGGTGTAGTGGTTTAGGCCGCATAGCCACTGTGCACGACGTCGTGCGCTCATCCTCTCGGTGCGGCAAGTTTCTTGCCGCAAAGAGTTGGTCGTCGGCACAACGCTCCACCCAGGCCACCGAAAGCTGGTGACAGCTAGTAGGTAAAATGGGAACCGACTGGACCTGCCGTTTCACCGAAGCCGCTCCAAAAGCATACCGCATTGGAAAGAAGATCTACGATGCCAGAAGCTGTCTGAAAAACCAACTATGCTGGGAGCCCTCTGGCATAAGGGGCATCGGCGGCCGTCGGGAGCTGTCAGCAGGCATCGAAACGCCTGCCACCCTCCTGGTGACCGGCGCCCAGCAGCATGGCTAGGAGCATACATGTCGTTGGGGGGGGTAAAGGGGGGCCGGCCCCCCAAGCCCGATTTTTCGGCAAAAGTCCCCCCCAGCGGATTTTTGGGGGGACCTGAAACCCCACTTTTGGATTCCAAAGTAAAGAAAATTTTAGCCCAGACAGTACATTCTGCAGCACAAAATTGGGTTTTCGGCTACCATACAACCCAAAACAGGGTTTTGTAGGGCTTAGAAATCCTAAATAGGGTTTTTAGACTGCTTAGAAACCCTGATTAGGGTTTTTAGGTTACTTTCAAACCCTGATCAGGGTTTTTAGGCTACTTTTAAACCCTGATTAGGGTTTTCAGGTTACTTTCAAACCCTGATTAGGGTTTTCAGGTTACTTTCAAACCCTGATTAAGGTTTTTAGGCTACTTTGAAACCCTGGACAGGGTTTTCTGGTTACTTTCAAACCTTAATTAGGGTTTTTAGGCTACTTTGAAACCCTAAACAGGGTTTTCAGGTTACTTTTAAACCCTGATTAGGGTTTTCAGGTTACTCTAAAACCCTGATTAGGGTTTTTAGGCTACTTTTAAAGCCTGATTAGGGTTTTCAGGTTACTCTAAAACCCTGATTAGGGTTTTTAGGCTACTTTTAAAGCCTGATTAGGGTTTTCAGGTAACTTTTAAACCCTGATTAGGGTTTTCAGGTTACTTTCAAACCCTGATTAGGGTTTTTAGGCTACTTTGAAACCCTGATTAGGGTTTTCAGGTTACTTTCAAAACCTGATTAGGGTTTTTAGGTTACTTTGAAACTCTAAACAGGGTTTTAGCACTGGCTAGAAAGCCTAGAGAGGGTTTTTAGGTTGATTAGAAACCCTAAACAGGGTTTAAGAGCCGGTTTTTCTAAGGGTCGACTCTTCCCGGACAAATCTCAACTTTATGTCTCCGATTTGGCTAAAATTTTGTATTTTGGTATAATTTAACCTAAAAAGATGTTTTATCACCTTCCCGGTCGTTTTTGTGAGACTCAATTTTTCGACCGAACCTCAGATCTCGGCTTATAACTCTGGAACCAGTGAACGTATAAACGTGCGGATTGCATATTTATAATCACATGAGCGTTCTCTTTCAAACGATGCCCTACATGACCAAATTCGAGACAAAAATTTTTTTCGAACCCCTTCTGGGCCAAATTTGACCCCCTCAAAGGTATTGAACCCCATTTTTTTATTTCATAAAAATGTAGCGCTATCTATTTACTTTTGATAGCACAAAAAAACGAGAAAAAAATATACATCTAATTGAGTTTTTGGGCCTTGAAAGTTGTCAGGTCGAAAATTTGCCCAACAAAAGATTGCCTTGTAAAGAGCATATCTTTATCAATTTTGAACCGAGTTCAGTGATTTTTTGCACACATATTGCACTGTGTCCCTGGCACATACTGCACAAATCTGACCTTGCTGGCTCTTGCTTGGCGCCAGTTCTACGCTTCTTGGTCACATTTCAAGATACATTAGTTTACAAAGCAAATAGAATTTCCTGATAATCAGCAGTATCTTCCTGATAATTCGACAGTTGCGACTTTGTTACTGTGTTTTTTGCCGTCTTTTCACTTGGTACCTACTATGTACCTACAACTAGACATCTATCTGGCCTGTGTCAAGGTTCGGCAACAACAGAGACAGCATATTTGTGGTGTAAAAGCATACATTGTACATGTACATACGTAACAGGGGGTCTGGGGGTCGGCCCCCACCCGACTTAGGCCAGCCCCCCAGATGGCCCCCTCCGAGACGATTTTTCCGACCCCCGCGCCCTCCGATTTTTCTGGCAAGTAATTTTTTGAGCAAATTTTTGCTATTTTTTGCAATTTCAGACACAAAAATTGCCAAAATCGCCTGTAAAACAGCACTTTTTAGCTGTATTTCAGCCCAAATTAGCGATTTTTAACCCAAAAATTGCGATTTTTTTTCGATTTTTGAGCGTTTTTAGTGCCCAACCCCCTCCCAAAATTTTGGCTCAGGCCCCCCCGGCCGGCGCCAGACCCCCCAGCCCCCCTCCCCCTTCGGCTGATGACCTGTTATGTATGATCAAAACTGTATGTATTCATTGACACTCCTGGTCACTGGCCTGGGTACGAACAATAAACTTATAGTTGAATATGTAACTGCTGTACTGAGATCGATTGAAAGTGTTTTTGGCCACAAAAGTACAAGAGTAAGGCCGGTTTGCCTAAGTGATTTACCTCGCATGTAACCCTATTGGGTTATCACTGGCTTGCTCTGGTGTACATGTGCATTGTATAAAGTTGTTTCCAGCATGAAATGCTGCTATAATGCTGCCTTGAACATGATCACTAGCAACAAAGTCAGTGCATGGCTTTCCAGACAACTTGCATGCTTGCTGCATCACTTTAGCTAATTAAATCTGACTATTACTTGTTTTTAAACACTCTCATGGGTTCATGCTGTATGCAGCAGCAACAAACTTTAGCGTGGCTATTGCTCCTCTTTCTAAATACGAACTCATGTAGGTTAATTTTCTTAAGTACAACTTAGCAACAAACTGCAACTGTTCTTACGATTGTATTTATAACTTAAGCTTGTCCCAGGACAGTCATATGCTATGCTGTCAGCGAAACAGCGAAACCACAAATATGCTGTCTCTGTCGTTACCGAACCTTGACACAGGCCAGATAGATGTCTAGTTGTAGGTACATAGTAGGCACCAAGTGAAAAGACGGCAAAAAACACAGTAACAAAGTCGCAACTGTCGAATTATCAGGAAGATACTGTAGATTATCAGGAAATTCTATTTGCTTTGTAAACTAATGTATCTTGAAATGTGACCAAGAAGCGTAGAACTGGCGCCAAGCAAGAGCCAGCAAGGTCAGATTTGTGCAGTATCTGCCAGGGACACAGTGCAATATGTGTGCAAAAAATCACTGAACTCGGTTCAAAATTGACAAAGATATGCTCTTTACAAGGCAATGTTTTATTGGGCAAATTTTCGACCTGACAACTTTCAAGGCCCAAAAACTCAATTAGATGTATATTTTTTTTCTCGATTTTTTTTGTGCTATCAAAAGTAAATAGATAGCGCTACATTTTTATGAAATAAAAAA
This sequence comes from Sabatieria punctata, assembly GCA_030248155.1. Lineage (NCBI taxonomy): Eukaryota > Metazoa > Nematoda > Chromadorea > Araeolaimida > Comesomatidae > Sabatieria > Sabatieria punctata. The sequence goes on from JASANB010004044.1 coordinate 92,718, forward strand.
ATGGGGGTCAATACCTTTGAGGGGGTCAAATTTGGCCCAGAAGGGGTTCGAAAAAAAATTTTTGTCTCGAATTTGGTCATGTAGGGCATCGTTTGAAAGAGAACGCTCATGTGATTATAAATATGTAATCCGCAAGTTTATATGTTCACTCGTTCCAGAGTTATAAGCCGAGATCTGAGGTTCGGTCGAAAAATTGAGTCTCACAAAAACGACCGGGAAGGTGATAAAACATCTTTTTAGGTTAGGCCGTAAGCCCCCCCGCAAATCGGATCGGATCGGCTATACCATATACCATATCAAAATCGAACTCCTGTACCAGATAAGTTTAGTACTAGAATTATGATTTTGGTACGGCGCTTTCATTTTAGTACTAGCTTGTTGGCTATATTTATGACACTTTTCAAATGCGTCAAAATATATTCCCAATCTTTTCTGCACGTTTTGATTCTAAAAAACTCAAGAACGGTGGATTGAGCATATTTTCCAAAGGCTTCTATGACATTATCACAGCAAACTACCACTACTGTACCAAATTCATACCAAAATCATACCAACCAAATTCAAACTGAATTTGCTAGTACTATACCATGCCATATCGAATTCAAATCGCCAACTTTATACTATACCGTACCATATCAGATTCAAAGTTTGAAATTGGTAGGCATCCCTGTTATGCTGATGTAGTGATCATTAGACTCGACAGCCGGAGGGCTTTCGAATGATATTATGACATGACCATTTTGGACGATTTTGAAAAATCTGGAATTTTGCCAAAAAATTATCGATAATCGATATTTATCGATAATACTTGTTAATTTATAATTAATTATGATCATTAAAAACATTAATTTCTGTTTGGGATCGGTTCCTGATTTCCCTCCAGCTACACCTAATCCCATAATTAATTCATTTCTCTTATTTTTGTCTAATTTTTCCTCCCTACCTCCACCGCAAAGGGGGTGTACACACCCTACACCCCCTGGGTACGCCACTGATAGCTGGCACAGCTGGTGTAGTGGTTTAGGCCTGAAAGCCACTGTGCTCGGTGTTTCTGACTACATTACATGTTTACATAATCGTATCAGAAGTACGTACAATGTAAGTGGGCCACTGTCAGAGAGCAGATTAGTAGTTTATTCAGTCAGAACACAAGACCAGTTTGAGCGATGATAAGTAAGTTCAGGCATGTGATGATTTCTTTTCAACCATTTCATGAAGAATGTGCAAAACGTTCTCATTGTGTTGACGGACGATTTCGAAAAGTTGCTCCATAATTCTGTGGCGGACCGGCGTATGGTTGTTCAGAGGTTGTGCCGTGTTAAGGTCTTGGGAGCCATAGGGATTGTCTGGGCATTCTGCTACCTTTGCTGGGTCTGGTTGGGTCAAGAGGAGAGTAGTGTTTTCTGATTTTTCCGACCCCGACGAGCGTTGGCTTGATTCTGCGTCAGGAGACGGCGGAGTGCGGTTCTTATCCTGGCCGATCACTTTGGCCACACGCAACTCCTGTGCACTTTCCTCAGTCGGTAAACTTATTCTAGTTGTTCTGAGGGATCTGTCTGAAGTCGACTCACGTTCGGTTGGGCAGGTAACCAGAGATTCTGATAGATCAGACCGCTTCAGTGGACTAGAGGCACTTTGGAACAGTTCTCTGCTAGCCGGGTGCATAGCTGATTTGTCCCCTGTCGTCATCGCTTCTCTGCTCCATTGTTCACGCAGTTTTTGTACCTTGGAAGAATCGAGTAGTCTTGCCTTTTCATTACTTGTCGATGTAGTAGTCTGTCGTTCTTGTCTAATATGGCGGTTGTTGATGGGACGTTTGTCTGAAAATGGTATTCTCTGGGTCTGGCATGGTCGCGATTCAGTGGTAAGCTCAGTGTGGAAGGAACTTGAAGCAATGGGTGACACAGATTTGTGGGTTTGTAGATTTGTGGGATTTGTCGTTGTAGTTGATAGGCATTGTAGACCAGTAGAGCTCGAGCTTCTGTGAAACATCAGTTCAGTAAACACAACAAATAGTCAAATAAGTGTGACCGACCACAAACAACCAATATATACCCATTTACTGAAACGTCATTGCATGTGTTGCAAACATACAATGTACATGTAGCTGGGTTTTCGGCTGGAGTGGTGGGGGTTTCCAGACATCAAATAGGGTTTTAGCACTATTTCCAAAGGGGTTTCAGCGACCTTTTTTGGGCTCAAAACAGGTTTTGAGGACTAAAAATCGGGTAAAACTCCTGTCAGAAGTGCAAAAATGCCCTTTAAAACCCTATTTATTGCTTTAAAACGTGCAGAAAGTCTAATTTTTAATAAAAACGTGCAAAAAAACCGTTTTCGCTTTAAAACGCGCAAAAAAGCTCTATTTTATTCGACATAATACAGCTAAAATGCATTTCTGGAACCCTATTTAGAAATTTTGAAACCCAAATTAGGGCTCTGAAACCCTGTTTAGGGTTTATGAGACCTAAATTAGAGTTCTGGAACCCTATTTAGGGCCTCTGAAACCCTATTTACAACCTTTGAAACCCTAATTATGGTTCCGAAACCCTGTTTTGGGTCTCTGAAACCCAAATTAGGGTTCTGGACCCCTATTTTGGGCCTCCAGAAACGGAAATTAGGGCTCTGGAACCCTATTTTGGGCTTCAGAAACCCCAGTTAGAGTTATAGAGTCCCAAACTAGGGTTCCGGAACCCTGTTTTGGGGCTCCAGAAACCCTGTTTAGGCTCTCTGAAACCTAAAATACGGTTCCGGAACCCTATTTGGGGCTTTAGGAACCCTATTTTGGGGCTCAAGAAACCCTGTTTAGGCTCTCTGAAACCCAAAATAGAGTTCCTGAACCGTATTTAGGGTTTCAGAAACTATAATTAGAATTTCAGAGATCCAAATTAGGGTTGCGGAACCCTATTTTGGGTTTCAGAGAGCCTAAAGTTTTAGTTTCCCTCCGGGAGAGGGGGCGGGGAGGGGGTTCCCAACTTCCGATGTCCCCACTTCCGACTTTACCCACTTCCGACTTTCGTACAAAAACTGCTCATTTTAAAATAGAATTTATCGCTTTTATCCATACAACCTTTTCCAAGCATATCCAGGCATAGGCAATACGATACATAACACAGCAGTAATACTGACGATACAACAGAACAATTAACACTACAATACAAAAAATTTGTACAAGTACGCAGCTTAGACTACAGTGACAAATTAGTGGGCTGCAAAAGATTACAGGAAATGCCCCTCACTAAAGAAAACTCAGCCTCCAAATCCACTGTCGCTTGCCTGCTCCGTCCTTAGCTTTCCCATGTTCACGATACACATAGCTCGAATGCAACGCCGTCTGCCCTTGGATGTTTTGAACGCCGCCACACCTTCGACCGAATTGAGCGCCATAATACGGATGGCAACAAAAGTATAAAGCGCAAACTGATTCAGCTGGCGCAAAGGCGGTTCCAGTTGCTCTACTGATAAGCGACAGTTTTATGCTAATTTGTGTTGCTGAACTTGTTAGGGAGCCAGGTCAACTAAAAGTATCCTTATAAATAAATAATAATAAAATCGTTTGCAGCCCACAAGTTTGTCACTGTAGTCTAAGCTGCGTACTGAAACGAAATGTGGAGTCTTTACTTGTTAGTCTTGTATGCAACACAACACAATACACGCACACACTGGATCACACCACACAACCGCACGATAGCTACAATGCAAAACACTTTCTGACGTTTAATGAGCCGACTGCGACATCCAAAGTGCCAGAATACGAAGCCAATAAAGCCGCTTCTTCCTTCATACGAGCTGCTAGGGGTCGAGACAGGTACGGTACTGAGCGAGCAGACGATCAGTGCGCTGTTGTGCGATTTGCCACTCCCGATCACGCCGCTGTTGTTCGATCTCCCATCGTTGTTGTTCGATCTGCCATCGTTGTTGTTCGACCCACCATTGCTGTTGCTGCTCGATATCACGTTGTAGTTGCTCTTGCAGAAGTCGGACGCGATCGCGAAAGGTAGTGGACGTCATTGTGAGTAGGGTTCCGACGATATATCGATATCGATATCGAAAAGTCGATATATCGACCCTTTTTCCAATATCGATATCGCGATATTTCGCATCGATATTTTCGATATTTTTTGTGCGGAAAAGTAGGAGAAAACAAAATTGATACCAAGTTTATTTCTCTGGAACAGTAAAAAAACAGTTTATCCTGGAAAACTCAGAAATCGATGGTATAGTCAAAACCTAACAGTGGCATGATAGCTCTCAGAAACATCAATTTCTCGGCATTCTCAGCTTTCAGACATCATGCTTACATTCTTAAATGTCTGCAGCAACACTGAAGAGCTGCTCACTCGGCACACTAGAAGCAGGAGGGGCAGAAGCAGACATGGACTAGCATTTCGGCTGAGTGGTGGTAAATTTTCAAATCCTGAGGGGGTACCGCCGACTGATGGGTGGTTGAAATGATGGTAAGCAAAAAATCGATTTTTTTACTAAAGTCATGATTTAAAATAAGTTAAAATACGCTATTCTGTCTGACCTATGCCTAATGAGGGTGGGGGCATCGGCCTGAGGGGTCAAACTTTTCATTGAGGGCTTCAGAAGGGCCACTACCTTTTCTGTGATTCGTTACTAAACTGATATCAGATCGCTGATTCCATCAGTACTTGACTGATAAGCAGTGAGTGAGAGCAGTTTGCTCTTTCAAATTTTCAGTTTTTCTCACATAACCATAAATATCGATATCGATATCGATCGATATTGAACTGAAAATATCGATATCGATATCGAATATCGACGAATTTTGATATCGTCGGAACACTAATTGTGAGCATCAGATGGGGCACGGCTGTGCCTGATGATCACGGGCAGTGGTAGCTTGAGGTTGGAAACAGGAGAAGCTTGATAGTAGAACTTGAACTTGTAGTAGAACTTGATTGAAGGTGGCTCCCGGGTCTGTTCGGCACCAATGAAGAAGTTTATCGACTAGTTGACACTTGCACACAACACACAAGCACACGCACACACACAACCACTCAACAACTTGATAATACAAACACTCTAAGAATCACGCATTCCTTCAGTACTTATACAAATTTGTATTGTAGTGGTAATTGTCCTGTAATCAGCATTACTGTTGTGCTAAGTATCGTATTGCCTGGATATGCTTGGAAAAGGTTGTATGGATTAAAGCGATAAATTCTATTTTGAAATGAGTATTTTTTGTACGAAAGTCTGAAGTGGGGAAAGATGGAACTGAGGCCATCAGAAGTGGGGCAAGTCGGACTGGGTTATCGGAAGTGGGGACATCGGTGGAAGTGAGGAATATCGGAACTGGGTAAATCGATGTCGTGTTTGTGGGGTAAGCAGCCGACTATTCACCTAACTGCACCGCGCTCGGGCAAGAAGAATAACGATCCTCGGCTCGGCTTGGGGCGGTTTGTTGATCTCCGGTCAATATTTAGCATTATTTAGCATAGGGTAGGTTTAATTAGTAATTCGAACAAAATTTAGCTGATCCGTTAGCTTTATTTTGCAATCGCTAAAAGGTCTGCGAACGAACAAAAAACATCTTAACAACAAAAATTCTAGTTATTTTTAGCAAATTCTGACTGATTCCTAAGGTGTGCTGATGCAGACGTTTTTTCAAACTTTTTGAAGCGGCAAGTTTTGGAAGTAGTTTATTTAGCGTCAGCCTAGGTAATCGTCTAAAATGCAACGTCGCACAGTCAGGGTCAGGCGCCTAAAGCCGTTTATGGTACTGAACTGACACCATATATGATGGCATATATGGTGCCGTCACTTTAGATGGCGCCAGTACTATAAACGGTGTTAAGTGGCTGACTGTCATAATATGGCCGTCATCATCCAAACGAAGAGCGGGATAGAGTGCTTCCTGGAGGCAAAAAGAATTACACAATTTTTCTCATTTTTCTCATCAAAGGGCATTTTTCTCTTGAAAACAACTGAATTCGTCGTTTTTTCAGTGTCCATTTTCTGGTAAAAGGAGACTTGATTGAAATTGATTTCAATCGGATTTGAAATCAGCGGAACGTGTTATCTATACAGCACCACTCTTTTTCATAGCGCAGTTTGACACGGTCCCCACAAATTGGATTCTTTCTTAACTACTGAAAATCGGCTTTTTCGTGGATTTTCTTCGTGTTCCTGATTCTTGTGAAAAAACGACGAATTCCGCGAAAGAATTTCAATCGGTTCCGAGTTAAGTAGACTTCAGGCTTTCGAACACTGTAAAATGTAATCTGTAAGTTTACAAAAAATAATTTGGCAACGGGGATTCCAATATGCAATTTGTAAAGTCATGTTACAATTTGATTTGTAAACTGATTTATTTACAAATATTTTATTGTATTGTTATTTGTAAGTTTACATACAAATTGTCATTTGTAAGGTAAAGGCGGATTTATACTTCTGCCACCATGACGACACTGGAACTTTTTAGCGCGGCGATCCAGAACCGCGCTAAAAGCGCCAGTGCCATCACAATGACAGATGTATAAATCCGCCTTATTGTGGTAATATCATTTGCAAAGTTCTTCGCGAATTCCTTCAAAGTCCAATTCCAGATTCAAAGCAGGTAGAGCGGCGGAGGGAGGGTGAGATAGTAGGGGAACGGTGCTTCTCAGCCTTGATATTATCCACAAAGCAGTTGACTTCATGTCAGTCTTTCTTTTCTATTGGCGATTAGACGAAACTAAGGGTTTTACGCACGTAACACTCGGTAAAACTGAAGGCAGCAATCCAGTGTAAATTCGGAAGACAGGAAATGCAACCGTCAAACCATTGGACGGCAGTTCAAACTTCGCAGGAAGCTCAGCTTGACAAGATAAGAGGGTAGGAATCTTCAGTTTCTAATCCAGCATTAGTGAGTTAGAGCTTTAAACAGCTAGCACCATAGCACACGCACGTACGGCCAGATATCAGCCAGGCGCTGCCAAAATAGAACCCCAGAAAAACTGGCGCGGCGCGCCCCACCGGCCTCAGCGTCCAAATTCAAACCTGCACAACAGCCTAGCGTTAAATACGCTTTCCTCCCTTACCACAGACTGCAATCGTATCTAAAGACCACCTAACATCTACACATGCTAGATAACCGAAACTGAATGAAGCAGACTATCAAGTCAAGTACATAATAACAAATTTGAAGACACTGTCCTAGATAAAAAGACATGGTTAAATTTGTACTATCCATCATTCCTTGTAGTCACCTATCCATTACAATTTGTATATCATAACCAACTATAATTAATATTATTTGTAAAAGTGCAATTTCCCCTTGGTATACTTTACAAATCGGCATTTGTACTTGATTATATTTGTAAAACTACGAATTTTTCTATATAGCCCTTTACAAATCTGCGTTTGTACAAAAGTTCTTACAAATTCGTTCTTGTATAATTTTACAATTATCTGCTGATAACTATGACTTTACAAATTATTGTTGACATTATTACTCGCTATGCATTGACAAACTTTACAAAATAAGTTTTGTAAACTGGTTTAGTGCTAGAAAATTGTAAACTTACTAGACGCTTGCCCATAAGTTTACAGAAACTTTTTACAGTGAATGATACAAGAATTGGCTCTCTACTGTTTGTCGTTAACCCCACAAACGGTGTTGAAATTTCTGTAACCCTTAATTTTTGCTATTTCAGTATTTTATTTTATGCAACACTTGCAATCATACATTTTCGCATTAATTTAGCTGTGTACGGATATTCACAGCCTTGTAGTAGATTTTAAACAATCAAGTGGGTTGCATCTTGGTAAATCGCACCACAGAAAATCAGTCCCCGTTTAAACGCGCGACCAAACGCTAAATACTAACTGCGCGGCTCACCCAACAAACTGTTTCAAACCCGAATTTCTCTAATTCTTCATGAAATCAAGTGCGGTTTTTTGCGTAATTTATCGCATCCGGTCATGCTATCCCCGTTTTAGTATAAACTTTTTCTTGTAGCGCGAGTTATTCAAATCTATTGCCCATAACTAAAAATGGTACCAAGTGCGCCATAGAAAAGTCCTTCGCAGGCGACTGTTATTAAATCGCATTTTTCTAATTTGTAATGAAATCGAATACGGTTTTTTCCTGAATTGTCATATCCGGTCATGCTATCGGCCCTTTTAGCATATTTTCGTTGTCGTAACGCGAATTATTAAAAATGGTTGCCCATACCTACTTTAAAGCAAATTTGGTCGGACTCTGTTACTGTTCTTGCAAACCAAGCTAGAGACACTTCATTTTATGCATTTAGAAGATTCTACTTTACTTCCTAGCATTGAGGAAACCGAAACAAGCTAAAATTGCATTTCGACCACACTGGCATAGAACGCCTACACAACAATGGGCGACTTTGATCGGGAGATACCTGTGACGCACCACCGCGCTCCTGTACCGCACGGACCGACTCCGGCCGGATCGAGCCTTTAGAGGGTTGCTTTGCCCAGCGAGGCAAGGTAGAGGTGATGGTGATTTGAGCAGAGTGAGTGAGTGAGTGCTTCTGGAAATGGGCGCATATCTGTCGGAGCCGGTTGTGGAGAAGCAGTCAGAAGAGGGAGAAGGAGACCGACTCAGGTTCGGGGCGACGTCTATGCAAGGATGGCGCATCAATCAGGAGGTTTGCTTCAGATTCCACTCACACATCACAGACAAAAGTTAACAACCCAGGTCCCTCAGTGGCCGACCAAATCGATAATTAATTGCTCTGAGCGACGCACCCTATACCTACTTATGCGTCTCTAAGGGTACTTTTAATATAGAGGCGATAGGCGAACTGGTATTTGGTGTATTGGGGTGTATTCCAGGTATTGGTATTGGGTATTGGGTTTTTGGGTTAGGTGTAGCTGGGGGGAATCAGGGAAGGTCAGAAATCAGTCAAGAAGTCAAAGTCACTGCCGATCTGAATAAGCTGTCCACTCTCGAGACGAAGAGATCGTACGCATCTGTCCTGCAAACAGCTAGAAATGGCTTGCCGGTGCCTAACCCTTCCTCCTCTTATGACAAAGCGCACTCTGAGCTGGTGCGTATTTGTGACTGGGAACGAGAGATGCGAGAACGTGAGCGACGCAGCCTAAACCTCGTTATTAACGGACTTTTCACTCGAACAACAGACAGAAAGGACGTGCCTTCACTAGTCAACGACCTGTTTTCTGAACTGTCTATTGACTGCATGAATATTTTGAACATTCGGACTGTTGGTACGGACACGCACCCTAAGGTTGTAGTGGAATTGAAAGACCGAGTGACCAAGCAGGCCATTATGCAACGTAAAAGAAGAGTTCTTTCTGCAAAGCCCCAGTATGCATCTGTCTACATTGGTTGCGATCTGACGCCGTGGCAAGCAAAGAAAGCTTTTGACTTACGAACTGAATTGCGTTGCCGACGCCAAAATGGCGATTGTGATTTGTTTATTGACTACCGCACACTCACACTTAGGAGAGCCAAGACCAAAGCCTCCATTTGTTAATTTTTCTGTTATTTTGTTGCACCTTGATTCTTGTATTTTGATAGCGTGAGCGCTAAGTTCAGATTAGTATAGTAGTAGGGTGGTATGTAGCCGGCCAATCGGCCCAGCTGCCCTTTAATCTTGAATAAACATAGGTTATTAAAAAAAAAAAAAAAAAAAAAAATGAACTATATGTTAATTAATTAACTTTCTTATGACTATACGACTCCGGAACGTGCCCTATACTGCCCTATAGCGTGACCGTGCCCTATAGCGTACCCCTAGGGGTATTTTTATATTTGGAAAACAAGCCCTCCGGAGCGTGCCCAATACCGATACGTCCCCTAGGGGTATTTTTATGCTTTTTAAACAGGCCCTCCGGAGCGTGCCCTATATTGATGCGTCCCCCTAGGGGTATTTTAATATTTGGAAAGCAGGCCCTCCGGAGCGTGCCTATACTGATGCGTCCCCCTAGGGGTATTTTTATATTTGGAGAACAGGCCATCCGGAGCGTACCTATGCTGATGCGTCCCCTAGGGGTATTTTTATATTTGGAAAACAGGCCATCCGGGGCGTGCCTATACTGATGCGTCTCTAGGGGTACTTCTATATTTGGCAAAACAGGCCCCCCGGGGCGTGCCCTATGCTGATTTAGTGATCATTAGACTCGCCAGGCGAAGGGCTTTCAATTGATAGATGACATGACCATTTTGGACGATTTTGAAATTTTGGAATTTTGCAAAAATTTTTTCGATAATCGATATTTATCGATAGAAATCGTTAATGTATAATTAATTATGGTCATTAAACACATTAGTTTCTGTTTGGGATCGGTTTCTGATTCCCCCCAGTTAGACCTGATCCGGGTTTTTTATGCCCCAATGCCCAATACTAATTAGGACCAATCATGTAAATCTATGTTGAACTGAAAAACTGTCCTGAAAAAAATCGAAGATTGACCGATGATTACAGTAGGTATAGAAAGACGTTTTTGCGTTAATAAACTAAAGCTTAAGAATGTTTTATACTGTCCGCTTTTCTAAGTAGTACACCAGTAATTAGTTCAATTTCTCTGTTCTTATCTAAGATTTGTGATTCAGTTAAAATTTGTCATTTTTAGTGATACAGAATGTATTAGTACTGTACCCAGGGGGTGCGGGTCTGGTACACCCCTTTCCGGTGGAGTAAGAAGAAAAAATCCGCTGAAAATAAGAAAAACTGTCATACAGTAGATCACGTACGGACTAAAACTGTTAATTTCTGCTTATTTTACCCTCCAGAACTGCTTCTAAATGCTTTCTTAAAAAGGCTATTTTCTCGTCCTGGTTGGACAATGACCCAACCAGACCTCTTCAAAATTTTAATCCCTTTGAAAGAAATCCTGTGTACACCACTGGAAGGTACCTTTTCGCTGAAATGCAAGTTTTGTCTCAGTTACGCAAGTATTGGGTATTGGGGGGTCTCAGGTATCGGGTTTTTCAGGTATTGTTCGCACTCTACTTTATAATTGGAAAACAGCCTTCCATAACTTGCCTACTGATGCGTCGGCTATACCAAATAAAATCATCTATTTGGCCGGCCATTGAAGCTAACATAAGCAAAAGGGGAGCCTGTGAGGGTTGCCCCCTCTCAGGCTCTGACCTACTCCCTCAGACCGCCGCTAGCCTACCCTCTCAGGAATTTTTAGGAAGAATTTTGCGTAGAAATTTATGATAAATGTGGGTATGGCTAGATTAGGTGTAAGTGGGCTCAAAATAAAACTTATTTTAACATATTTTTAGCGAAAAATAAGCCTAAAACCGTGATTTTTGTGAAAATAGGGCTTTTTGGCTTGACAGACATCCCCTCAGCTCTCTCAGCAGCTGCTACCCCATCAGGGCCCTCTTAGTGATGCAACCGGGAGCGGAATACCGGGAATCGGGAAAAGCCGGATTGCCGGGAAATTATAATATCGGGAAATCGATCGAAACGCATAAAACATAAATGTGTTCAACATCCGGTTTAGCTATTGATACCATTTCTAGTCGGTTTTCTCAAGGATTTTCTCTCATAACGGGCTAAACTACAGTAAACTGTGAGATCAGATTTGTGTTGAATGAATGTGAGTTGTTTTGGCACGCACCCGGCAGCTCGATGTCAGTTGGACCAAAAGAGTTATGAAATAGCCAATCAATGAGTGCCTTTGCTCAATTGAAGGCCTTTATAAAGTTGGAAGCTTAGAACATAAAGTTTACGGCCTAAACCTATATAAAAATATTTGGAACAAAAGGAAAAGCTGCAAAACATGGCTGTTCGCTAAAATTGAGCACGTAGCAGTCATTTGAAAGCTTATTCAAAGTTTTACGTGCCGCTAGTACTGGCAAAAGAAAGTTGGGTATAGAGCAGATGTCACTGAAATACATAGTATCTGAAAAGAACTGTCAATACTTCTATAAAATATATTTCTCTGTATTAGAGAATGTGTGAACTGGGATTAGAAACCGGGAGTGAAAATATCAGGAATTCCCTGTTCTTCGGGAAATACCGGGATCCCGGTTGCATCACTACCTCAGGATTTGAAGATTTATCACCCCTCAACCGAAATGCTAGCCCATGTGGGCATTGAGGGACCCAGCCATGATGTTAACTTTTACCGCCTCTCAGCTTCGTTGTCGGTGTTTAACCTGCTTCTCTTGTTAAGGATGCACATAATTGCATTGTTGACTTCGATGATGGTGTTTCGTTCTTCGGCGTCTATGACGGACACGGCGGTCAGTTTTTGTTGCAGTCTTCGGTTCTAGGTATAGCACCGGTATACGCAATTATTTTCTGCTATGCCGTATAGTTTTGAACGCTGAATTAGTCAATTTTTCGTTAAAAAATCAGTATATTTTTGCTATTATTTTCCTAAAAGACTACTTTTGAGCAAATTCCCGTAATTATTTGATTTGTTCGATTTTTTCAGTTTTTCAATAAAAAAAATAAAAAAGGCGTTTTAAAATAATGACTTGATTTTGCACTATAGGAAGCTGTTTAGTTAAAGTTTTGCTTGCAGTAAGCCAATTTTTTATGTTCAGTTTTGTCTATTGACTGTTGAAAAGTGACTTACACAATTTTTTGTATGAAATTATCATGTTTATGGCTGTGAAACAAAGATTGCACCTTATTCTCTTCTCTAAGAACCTACTGCAGTGCCGAATTCTTATGAATAGAATTTACAATAATCTTCACGGTTTAACCTACGAGTTTGTCGCTCATTGAAGCATGCTTTAGGGTATTATACGGTATCGAAAATGCTACAAGATATATGGTTCTATCCCTATTCGGTTCATACATGGGCGGAGGGGTTTGGGGCCCTTGAACTCCCCTCGCCTGTCCAAGACGTGAGGCTCCATTGCCGACGCGTCGTTTACCTCGCCGACGCGTCGCTAATCTAGAAACAGATCGCCTGTGTTTTGGCACTTGTGAAGGTAAATATACCTGAGCTAACCGCTCATATAAAAAATGACCTTACTTCGGCTCTACAAGCTACTGATTTTGATGTAGCTCGGGGAATCAGTAACCAATCCGAAACAGAAATTAATATTTTTATCAACATAGTCATACATGTAACAGGTCATCCGCCGCAGGGGGAGGGGAGTTGGGGTGTATGGCGCCGGCCGGGTGGGTCTGAGCAAAAATTTTGGGAGGGGGGTTGGGCACTAAAAAACGCTCAAAAATCGAAAAAAATCGCTGTTTTTGGGCTAAAAATCGTCAAAATCGATAATTTACAGCTAAAAAGTGCTGTTTTACAGGAAATTTTGGTAATTTTTGTGTCTGAAATCGCAAACAAAATTGCAAAAATTTGCTAAAAAAATTACTTACCAGAAAAATCGGAGGGGGGTCGGGAAAATCGTCTCGGGGGGGGGGGCAGACCCCCTGTTACATGTATGAACATATTAGCCTCACGTCTGGCGTAGGCCCTTCCATCGGCCGCACAGGGCCCCTACCCGAACATTTTGGCGATTTTTTAGAAATCGGAAATTTTACGGCGATTTTTGGCAGTTTTTCGGGAAATCGGCGTACACCCAAACCAAGACGGCCTCAGACCCCTATGGTTGGGTTGTTGCAGGAGCAGAGGTGGCTCAGTACATCGCCAAGTACTTTCCGCAATTTCTGAAGAATCGACAGCTGTGGCAAGAGCGCAAAGTTCCACAGGCGCTGGAAAATGTCTTTCTAGAGTTTGACGATCTGCTGCGCCAAGAACAGGCACAGCTGGAGCTGAAGCAAATGGCCGGCAAAACCGACCAGCAAGAAGAACATTGTGCGTGCGCTTGAATAAAGATGCAGAGCTGTCAGTGTGTTGGCTGATTTCAGCTGACGACGACCAAGAGGACAAGCGGCTTCTGTTGGAAGAAGCGTGTACGCCTTTAGAGTTGATTCTCAAACGCTATGGCTTGACCTTACGTACCGAAAAGGAGCGTGTGCTAGGTACGGACATGCCTAGTCTCATTGTCAGATGCACAGTGGTGCAGTAGTTTCAGATGCGAAATCGAAAAAGTTCTTGTCTCCCAATATCCGCTCGAAGAATAAACGAAAACTGCAGAATGCAGGAGCTGAAGCAGTTACTTCATTGCAGGACAGCAATATTGACTTAGTACAGATTTTATTCTCTCAGCATAGCTCATCTGTCGGAAGAGGCAGGGTTTGGTGGGTTCTCAGTAAAAGCTACTTTTGCTTCTGAGATTGGAAATAAAGTAAAGTCCTGAAATTGATTCCGGCCCTATCCAGTTACAGAGTTACCGTAGGCAGGACTGCATTTGACAGGCCTGTCCTGGTCTGGGCGGTCTCAATATTTTGTCCATTGTGATCGGCCTACTTTTGGTACCCTACAGACTGGGCCTCTAGCCCTGATCCCAGCCATAGAAAGTTTGACTTCAGCCAGACATAGAGATGGACTTGCATTTCGGCTGAGAGGAGGTGCCACTTTGAAATCCTGATGGGTGGTAGCAGACGCTGATGGAGTAGAGGGAACGATAAGCACGAAAGTCCGTTTTTTGGCTAAAATCGATGTTTAATTTTTTGTTAAAATAGCTTATTTTGAGCTCATTTTTTAGTTTAATTTTAGCATCTCTCAATTTTGTCTTGTATAATCATATTTTTATTCGATATTCTGCCAACAAAAATCCTAAGGGGTTGTGTCAGCCTGGGGTAGGTCAGATCCAGTTGCCTTTTCTGGTTTTGGTTCGTTTGTGGAAGCGTGTTACGGACATTTGGTGGATATTGATGAGACCAAGGAATCCGGTTTTGCAGGACGAAATGCTCACTCCTCTGAAAGGTACTAAACGAGACCATTCCAGTAGAGAAAATTCACAGACTGAAGAGACGACCTCCTGTCCCCCGGAAGCGAAACGAGTCAAACAACTCGGCGCACAAAGTATGTCTGATGTGTTTTGTGAGACAAAGCGTACGTACGGAAGCACTTGAGAGCGCGCCGAGGCTGTGGATGCAGAGGAAGCTGCAGTTAATGCAAACGGGTACAAGGAATCTACGGATGGAAGACTGTGCATAGAGTGCTCCACGCCACAACTTCCGCCCAACACCACTGACACTGAACAGAAACAGTCACCCTCACCACAGCATTCGTGAGTTTGCATTGCTGCTACTCAATTTGGATCATGTACTACCATTTTTGGGCACTGTGGTATCGGCATTATTATCTGCATTGTTCTCAGCGTACATGTAGCAGCGTTGAGTCTAGGTCTCGGCTGGTGCCCTCTCGATTTTTCAAACCCTTTTCAGTTTTTTCTGGAAAGTAACTTTGAATTACAGGCTAAGATTACTAAAAGTGACCGTAGATTTGACTTTTTCTGCTCTGTTTGAACGAATAGGCTATATTCAGATTTTAGGACACCCGCAATTTTTGGCTGTTTCACAGCTGGCAGCTGGACTTAGACCCTAAGCCCTCTAGTCTTTCGTTCAGCAAGCGCTTGTCCAGCTAGCATAGATGAGAGGGGGATTCTGCTCTCACTAATCAGTGCCAGACTGTCCCGACTGTAATATACGATTTTTCTGAGAGGCAAATTTTTACAGATTGAGACACTAAAATTGTCTGTAACCTGCAAATTTTATGCGGATGACGTTTATGGTTGAGAGATGGAAGTAATAGGTGTAGTGTTGTGCTTAGACCGAAGGCAGAAGAACTGATGAGCGAGGTGAAGCAGTTGGTGTCTCAGTCGCAGTCGGCGTCTCCGTGTCGGCGTCGTAGCAGCAAGTCGGAGTCGGACGCGCAGGCTCTTGCCAAGTCTATGGAACAGGCGGCTTCTAGTGCAGACAAGAATATGGCCGTTTGGACGGCAATCAGCGACCTTTCCGCTTCCGACAGAACTACAGAGTGAGCGAGCTTTCGGTTGAATAAGTTCTCCTGCATTGCACACATGCGCATGGTCGGCAGCTGAGGGAGCAGCCAGGTATTCATGCGTAGGCAGTTACTATAGGTGCAAATTTCCAGATTTTTAATTTTGTGGAAATTCGCATTTTTAGGCGCAAATTTTGGTATTAATCGAATTTTCGACAGAATTTGCCAAAAAGAGTTTTCTAACAAGAAAGGCTGTCCAATAATCGAAAATTGGAGGTTCATCGATGGTACCTATAACAGCTTCAGGAAGCGTTTAGTAGATGTATATCGCAAATTCTTCTCCCTCTTCAGTGCAGCTATGAAAGGAAAGTTTACGTAAAGTAGTAAAAGTCAAGTAGAAGTAAGAAGTCAGGGGATTGGATGAAGTAGCGTTTTTTACCAGTTATCAAACATGGAAGGCGGTGGCCGGGGTTTTGCCGATCCCCTAATTTCGGCTCAACGTAACCCAGACCCCCACCAAGCCACCTGAAACTGGCCCGGCCAGCGTCAGACCCCAAACCCCCTCTTCCCCCTTCGGCGGATGACCTGCTACATGTATGCCAGTTGCGTCAGTAAGCACTTCCCATAATAATCAGTTTACTGACTTGAACGATGACGGTTTTTTTTAGAACTCCGGAGACAGCCACTGCGGCGTCGAGTAGCGATGACGACGAAGAGGAAGAAGCAGATGATAAAGACTTCGAAATGGAACAACAGCACGAGTCTTCTTCAGACGAGGACGAACAACTGCACGACACAGATTCTAGCTCCAGCAGTGACAGGTACACTTTGAGTGGATCTCATTTGGGTCGGTCTCTACAAAATCGTCGAAAACCTTGAAAATAGGTAAAAATAATACATGTAACAAGGGGTCCGGGGGTCTGCCCCCACCCAGCTTAGGCCAGACGGTCCGGTCAAATGTTGAGTTGAGTTTTGCCCCTTTATCTTGGATCAGTTTCAATAACCCAACAGCTGGGCTAACTTGCCGACTAAGTATGCATGCTACAGTTCATTATGTTTGCGTAGCGTAAAAGGCAAAGAGATAGCATAAAATTCAGTACATATTTCTAGTGGCAGCTAGGCAGGTATAGAAAATGGCTCTTTACAGTAGAAATTGCAAATTTTCGCAAAAACTAACGTCATAATCGTCATCAGCATAAAAAATTCACCTACACTGTAGTTGCCTGATTTTTACGAAATTTTAGCAGAAAAAAAATTTTGTCCACACTTTCAGAGCAAATTTCGACCTAACCGCCCCTCAAGATTTTAACCAAATTTTGTGTGTTTGTTGCGAATTTGGTAGGCTAAATAATATATAAAATCTGGACCTGTGTCTTAAGTCTAAAGTACAAAGGTTTGCCCTTATGTACTGGCGAGTTAGCAGGAAAATTGGTGTCTTCAGGTGTTTTTCGCAGAATACTCCGGTACGGAAGAACCAAACCACATTTTGTGTCCGATTTTTGGAATCTGCAAGTCATTGCGGTTCCATTGGTGTATAGAACGTCAATCTAGCACAAATTCTGAACTAACGACGATGCTCTGAAGTAGAGGCTCAAAATCCGGTTTTTCGGCCCAACCACCCCTATTTTGGAGGGGGGCCCCGGCGCTCTAGGGGTCCACCGGAGCTCATACTTTGGGCTTCACAGTTTTTCGACTCAAAAAACTTTATTACACTTTTTGTTGCTGACTGACTGCACCTACACGACAGAGTTTCAGTGAAGGCAACGAGAACGAGATGATGGACGAAGCGGCCCAGGAGGGAGACGAACTAGAGGAAGGCGAAGTCTCTGGCTTTGACGAGGAAGAGGAAATGTTTCAAGTGCCCTCCGGTGACACGGTGCGAGTATAAAATATTCAGTCACTCACTCTACTCTGACTCGGACTTTAGCCAGGCGACGACAGCGGTTCTACAGCTTGTGTAGCGGTGGTCACTGCCGATACGCTTTACGTGGCCAACGCTGGCGACAGTCGATGTGTGTTGTCTCGAGCCGGACAGGCAGTCGACCTTTCTCAGGTGATCCACACCTTCGCAACGCATTCTTGCAGATTTTTTTCTGTAGCAGCTGCAAATCTCAACCGATTTCAATGAATCGTTTCTAATGAAAGATAAATAAATTATTGAAAGATTGATGAAACGTTTATTAAGATACCATAGTTGGTTCCTGAGATATTTTCCCTCAAAGTCAAAACAGTAATTTTGCCAATGAACAAGAGTGACTTTTATTATTCCTTTGCACGTCACGATGAAACGGATTCCTAATACTGCTGAACGCTAAGGAGGCTTTACTGGGACACATACACTCGGTTACGTCACCAGTAGAATCTCATTAGCCCTCAGCAGTAGGAATCTGTTTTATTATCAAGTACAACTGAATCGCTCTGGTTCATTGCCAAAATCTGTTTTGAATTTGAGGGCCAATATCTCAGCAACTAAGCAGCATAGGTTAATAAAATTTTACCAATCTTTCAAGAATTTATCGCTCTTCCATTCAAAAAGGATTCATTCAAATCGGTTGAGATTTATGGTTGCAAAAGAAAAACGGCATGGTTGCTTTCAGTCACTCTTGTTCACTGTTCTCTGTTTTCCCTTCGAAGGCAAATATCTCTGGAACTAAATATCTTAATAATAATTTCAGCAATCTTTTAAGAATTCATTCATCTTTCACTTAAAAAAGATTCATGCAAACCATACATGTAACAGGGGGGTTTGGGGGGTCTGCCCCCCAACCGGCGTATGCCAGACCCCTCCCCGGTTCCCCCGAGACGATTTCGCCGACCCCCTCCGATTTTTCTGGCAAGTGAATTTTTGAGCAAATTTTTGCAATTTTTTTACAACTTCAGACACAAAAATTGCCAAAATCGCCTGCAAAACAGCACTTTTTAGCTGTATTTCAGCCCAAATTAGCGATTTTTGGCGATTTTTAGCCCAAAAACTGCGATTTTTTCGATTTTTGAGCGTTTTTTAGTGCCCTCCCCCTCCCAAAATTTTGGCTCAGACCCCCCGGCCCGCGCCAGAACCCCCCAACCCCCCCTCCCCCCATCGGCGGATGACCTGTTACATGTATGATGCAAACCGGTTGAGTTTTCCGTTGCTAGAGTAAAACATCTGCGGGGTTCTTTTTTTACGGACCCCGTACATAAGCTCAGGCATCCACCACGTTTCGGTCAAATATTCTGAATTGAAACAGAGCGAATTTTAAGTATTGAAGTTTCGGACTCAACCCGGATGCAGAACAACTGAGGATTTTTCCTACGTGGTTTCCAGCACAAACTACAAACTTATACACCGTAACAACATAATAAAATGTGCCGAGTGAGTGACAAAAAATGTCAAAAATCGAAAACGATTGCTTGTTCCATTTGAAATGACAACCAAAAATCTGTTTATTTCGAATTTAAAACTTAGAGGTTAGGTTCGGACTGGTCGGGGGTGTATTCAGTAAGTTGGCATCACTGGCGTACCTAGCATTTTGCAAGAGAGGATATAAAATTTTGAAGTTGCCTGGTTGAATCGACCCGCTGCCCAACCAGGCCGAGAAAATTTTGAACAATTAGCCTTACAATGCATTTAAAACGCATGCTGAGATAAAATAGACAGGTGTAGGTCATACTTTATTCGCTCCTCTTATTTTTGCCCAATTTTCCTTCCTACCTCCACTGCAGAAGGGGTGTAGTGTACCCACTACTGGTTGGTTGCCAGAAATGATGGAAAAGAATAAAAAATGCTTATGACTCCTCAGGCCTGTACGTGAGAGTTACGTGCGTGTTAGTTGCGTGTACGTGATTGAGAGTTTAATTGTAGGACCACAAACCAGAAGACGAGCCAGAAAAGAGTCGCATTGAGAAGGCAGGCGGAAAAATTTCCATGGACGGTAGAGTGAACGGCGGTTTGAATTTGTCCAGAGCATTAGGTTTTGTTCCCAGCTCTACTTCTGCCTCACAACTGCTATTTCTTGTAGGGGATCATTTTTATAAGAAAATCAGAGTCTTCCCTTACGTGACCAGATGATCTCAGCGCTACCGGACGTACGGGTGGAGTCGCTGCAACCCGATGACACATTCATGGTACTGGCCTGCGACGGAATATGGTAGTTGAGACCGACTGACGCTTTGTCTCTGTCTTGCTTAGACTACCTGTTTAGGAATTCTCTGACCAGCCAAGAAGTTGTGGATTTTGTCCAGAAACGGCTTAACGCCAGCATGTCACTACGAACGATCTGCGAACAGGTAGAGTGTAGAGGTTCCGAAAAGTTTACTTAACCAAATGCGTGCAAGAAAACGCCATTACCTATGCTGGCAGATACTCCTCCTCATCGGTTGACGTTACCCCATCCGAGAAAAAATGGCTACGTTCAGTCAGAGAGACTAGGCTATAGATCCTTTTATTTTAGTGCATTATTTCAGTTGTGCGACCACTGTTTGGCACCGAACACAGTCGGCGACGGCACCGGTTGCGACAACATGACTGTGCTGATAGCTCTGTTCAAGCGCCCCAACTAGCACCGGTTCATTCATGAAGTTATCATCTTGCGCACTACCTAAGCCAAGCGTCCATTCCTGCTGTTTTAGGTAACTACTGCTCAGTGGACTTTAGCTGTAGAACCGGATGGAACTATGTTCTACCTTAAACAAAACTCTAATAAAATACGGCTCGTTCGAGAGATATACATACATACATACACAAGCACACGTTGAATTAGATTACACGTACTTGCCAGACATGGGCTAGCATTTCGGCTGAGGGGGTAGGACCGCTTGAGGGGCTGGTAAGCCAAAAAGTCCGATTTTTGGCTAGAATCAAGGTTTTTGGCTTTTCATTAAAATTAGTTAAAATAAGCTATTCTGAGCTCATTTACACCTAATCCAGGGGCCAACCTCCCTCAGTACCCTTTGCCCATGTCTGGTACTTGCAACAAACGCGGATCAGAAGACTTTTTCGGTTATCTGCTCGTGTCTCATCCTAACCATTGTCAAAGCAATACATGTAACAGGGTCTAGCTGCACCCGAGACGATTTTTCTGACCCACGCCGTTCAATTTTTAGAATTTCAGACACTAAAATTGTCTGTACAACAGCACTTTTTAGCTGTATTTGAAGCCTATATTAGCGATTTTTTAGCGTTCTTAGTGCCGAACCCATCCCCTAGAATTTGGGCTAGACCCCTCCTGCATAGACATGTATGGTCAAAGCATTCTCCAATGTGTTTTAAATAATAATGACACAATCAGAGACGAGGGACGGGCGAAAAGACACACAGAATATGGAAAGAGGAGCAGGAGTCAAGAAAATAGGGATCGACCAATCAGAAGAATCGGGCAAACGGAAATATGATTAGAATGGAGAATGGAAAGGGAGAGTAGGATGATCAACCTAGCCGAGAGCGACGGTAAATAATAATTTGTTATTCATTCAATCCGTGGCTACGCGAGATTTGCTGGGCCTGAAAAGACTACACAGTAATTGCGCCAGTTGGTGCAGTCACGCCCGTAAAGCTTCAAGTAAAAATAGGGCAATCGACCCCAACTGTGAAGACATTCTGGGCAAAACGGAATTGATTAAGGTTAGAGGAAAAGCGAAAGGAGTGATCAACTTTTTTCTGGTTCTAGGTCTTCGACCGATGCTTTCAGAAAAATCAGCCAGTTGCTCGTTTTGGTGCATCTGAACCATTATGTCGCAGCCTCCCACAAACTTTCCGTTTATGGAGAGTTGTGGAATTGTAGGCCAATCGCTGAATTCCTTGATACCGCTGCGCAATTCCTCGTCTTGCAGAACGTCGTAGCTCACGAACTTGACCTGATGGAGCTCGAGGATCTTGAAGAAATGAGCTGTCGCTCGAAAAGCACCGCTCTTACTTGCTTTAGCAGCAGCTCTGCTGAACCCGCACAGTGGCTGGTCAGGCGTTCCTTTCATGAACAAGACAACTTTGTCTTCGTCCACAGCCTTCTGAATCTTAGTGTGCACTTCCTTGCCCACCGCCAGCCATCGGTATACGTTTGAAGACGGTGTGCTTCTTCCGACTGCTTAACAAAGCACGCGCAGCGCTACGAAACATCTTCCCTAGAACAATCAGCTGCATAGCAAACACACCAGAACTTTACCGTACCAACTAAAAGCGAGGACGGAATATAGCAGGTAGATGATCAGCAAAACGCAGCAGTCACGTAGCTACACTTTTATTCAACTTGGTCATCGTCGTTGTTTTTAACAAACTTTATGGGTTCATAATATGCGTTCCCGCAACTTGAAGGCCACTCCAAAAAATAAGTACAAAAACGGTGAGTGGCAACAACCATTTAGAGTCATCAGTTAGGGCCAATGGGCCACGTCTGGCTCGTTGAATCTTGCGCCCTGTTCGGTCAAAATGCTCGTAGTGCGTGCTGCCGGGTCCAATGACTCTAACATTCCAGCAGCAACGAACTTTGCACCCAGAGCTGTGGAAACTGAGCCGTGCCACTGGCATTCTCTACCAGCTGACGCAGACTGGGGTCGGCTTCGATGTCGTACCGATAACGGACGCGCGAGTTGGACACGATCTAAACAGACAGACACCCAATAGCAGTTGGAACCGGTCAGTCGTATACTTCTCCAGCCTGTCGACTCGACTCGCACTTTGGGCCTCTCGATCGTCCCTTTCATAAACAGAACGGCATCATCCAACACCAAAAGCTGCTGCAATCGCCTCGGGACACCGCCAGCTAGAGTGCTGCCATAGCGCGAACCAATATGTAATAACAACGCTCTCATAACAGATCGATCCTTCAAAACAGCTTGTGTGTGTGAACGTACAGTAACAGTTTCAGTCACTCATTCGCCGACTTTACGGTAACGGTACCCTTATGGTGCAGGTACTAAATGGAAACTGGGTTTTGCGAGGTGACTGTCTTATGCTGCACCAGTTCCGACGACTACCCAATGGACCGCAAACCTTCTAGATGTTATAAAATATGAGAGCTGAAAAATTTGACTTCGCCGCAAGTTATAACTTTCGCACAAATTATTTAACTTGTTTCCGAAAATTCAAATGTTCGGCCAAAATTTTTTCTCAAACTAAAGTGAACCCATAAACATTTTTGTCAGCGAAGACAGGCGCTGTATTTAGAACTGGTAAGATAATCACAGGGAATTGAACCGCTGCGCCAAAGAAAGCAGGATAATGATGAAA
>JASANB010004046.1:0-70877 GCA_030248155.1 Sabatieria punctata
AACAGAAAACAACTGGCGTTAGTAAGCCATAAGCGCAAGACAAGATGCACACGACTCAGACGCATTCAGCAGTGCCGTGGCGATTGCCTTTGCGCGGGGTGGGTTTGTTGGCTAGTTGGGGTTTGGAGCTAAAGTTGATATCCTATTCTTTACATCTTGGATACTGACACCAACAAACCCACGTTATTTATATATTCCCTATTGTGATGGGGAATACTTTGCAGAGATTCCCTTATGCACAAAAATAGGTCGACCTCTCCGATTTTGCTAAAAATGCTCAAAATTTGCACAAATGATGTACCTTAGGGGAAACTAACCTGCACCAACTATGAGCCACCAACTCCGCTTAAGAGTCAGTCCACGAAAAAATCAAACATTGGTCTGTACAGTTGATTTTTCAAAATCACCGCACAGATGTGAAACTTTCAGCGATTGAAGACCATGAAAAGAAATGAAAAAGTTTGCCATCCGATTTTCTCTAGCTGCATTTGAACCCAAGTTATGGACCCTCGAAAATCTGGATTTTGGCACTCTCCAGTGGCACCACCCTAAATTTGAACGGCTGCGGTTCACTAGTCTGTGGACCAAATTTTATCAGTTGTGGCTCGTTAGAAAGACCATTTCAAGTAGTTTCAAGCGCTTCTGTCAGATTTTCAAAAAATTTGTCTGATCTTGTGCAATTCGCCGTAAACTTTAACAGGCCATATCTTAAAATTGAACATGGTATCTCAAAAAGTGACTATCATATTCGGAATCCCCGTTCTTTTGTGCGTCTAACAGTACCAGCCATATTTACATGGAGTTGCAATCTGACAGTCAAACGATCAGTTGAAAGTAGGGTGGTCGGACACTCAAAAATCCGGTTTTTTGCGCTTTTCGATCACCCACCAAACTTTGAACGGCTGCCGTTCACTAGTCTGTTGACCAAATGTTATCAGTTATGGCTCGTTAGAAAGGCCATTTCAAGTAGTGTCAAGTGCTCTTACCCGTTTTACAAAAGATTGGATTGATCTGGTGCAATCGGCCCTAAACTTTAACAGGCCACATCTCAAACTTGAACATGGTATTTTAAAAAGTGACTACCATATTCGGAATCTCCGTTCTTTTGTGCATCTAATGGTACCAACCATTTTTATATACAATTGCAATCTGACAGTTAAACGATCAGTTGAAGATAGGGTGGTCGGACACTTTCAAAAATCGAGTTTTTTGCGCTTTTCGGTCACCCACCAAACTTTGTCTAGCTGTCATTCACTATTCTGTTGGCCAATTATTACCAGTTATGGCTCATTTGAAAACTAATGTGACGTATTCCATGACGGTTTTGTTACTGGTCAAACATTTTTGAGGCATTATGTGCAATTTGTCCTGGACTTTGGTGAGTCGTATCTCAAAAGCGAATTATTTGCTAAAGCAGCTGGAAGCAGATTCGGAGTCTCCGTTCGTTTCTGCGTCTAAATTTGTTAAAAATATTTCCGATGGAATGGCGAATGACAGCTAGACAAACGATTGGGGGCTGACGGAAAAGCTACAAAAACCTGGTTTTTGAAAATGTTTACCATCCTACTTTCAACTGATCGTTTGACTATCGAAGTGCAAGTCCATATAAATGTGGTTGATACTGTTAGATGCAGAAAGGAACGGAGACTCCGAATCTGCTTTAGGCTGCTTTCGAAAATACTGTAATTCGCTTTTGAGATACGACTCACCAAAGTCCAGGACAAATTGCACATAATGCCTCAAAAATTTTTGACCAGCAACAAAACCATCATAGAATAAGTAACATTAGTTTTCGAATGAGCCATAACTGGTAATAATTGGCCAACAGAATAGTGAATGACAGCTAGACAAAGTTTGGTGGGTGACCGAAAAGCGCAAAAAAACCGGATTTTTGAAAGTGTCCGACCACGCTACATTCAACAGATCGTTTGACTGTCAGATTGCAACTCCATATAAATATGGTTGGTACTGTTAGACGCACAAAAGAACGGAGATTCCGAATATGATAGCCACTTTTTAAGATACCAT
Source organism: Sabatieria punctata (assembly GCA_030248155.1). Taxonomy (NCBI): domain Eukaryota; kingdom Metazoa; phylum Nematoda; class Chromadorea; order Araeolaimida; family Comesomatidae; genus Sabatieria; species Sabatieria punctata. The sequence goes on from JASANB010004046.1 coordinate 2,029, forward strand.
GTTCAAGTTTGAGATATGGCCTGTTAAAGTTTAGGGCCGATTGCACCAGATCAATCCAATCTTTTGAAAAACGGGTAAAAGCACTTGACACTCCTTTCTAACGAGCCATAACTGATAAGATTTGGTCAACAGACTAGTGAACGGCAGCCGTTCAAAGTTTGGTGGGTGATCGAAAAGCGCAAAAAAACGGATTTTTGACTGTCCGACCACCCTACATTCAACTGATCGCTTGACTGTCAGATTGCAACTCCATATAAATATGGCTGGTACCGTTAGACGCACAAAAGAACGGAGATTCCGAATATGGTAGTCACTTTTTGAGATACCATGTTCAATTTTAAGATATGGCCTGTTAAAGTTTATGGCGAATTGCACAAGATCAGACCAATTTTTTTGAAAATCTGACAGAAGCGCTTGAAACTACTTGAAATGGTCTTTCTAACGAGCCATAACTGATAAAATTTGGTCCACAGACTAGTGTACCGCAGCCGTTCAAAGCTAGGGTGGTGCCACTGGAGAGTGCCAAAATCCCGATTTTCGAGGGTCCATAACTTGGGTTCAAATGCAGCTAGAGAAAATCGGATGGCAAACTTTTTCATTTCTTTTCAAGGTCTACAATCGCTGAAAGTTTCACATCTGTGCGGTGATTTTGAAAAATGAGCTGTACAGAGGTCTTCGCGTCAATGTTCGATTTTTTCGTGGACCGACTCTTAATATGCAAATTACATGGGGTCAAAGGTCAAATTTGGGGAAACTTTTTGGACCGAACACAAAAACCTCAATTTTCAACGTACAGCGTCCGGATTTTTTTAAACAATAGAGCGTGTCACAGGCTATCAAATGAGCTATACCACGCTTTTCTGTCATCATGTACACAATACTTGTAACAGTTTTTCTGTTTTTTTTTCACTTTCCCAAAAGACACATTTTTCGCTGAGAACCAAAGTGAAAGGCGGGCCAGGCAATATCGCAGGAAAATCGTTTCGCAGGGGATCGGGAGGGTGGCCTATGCCGGGTGGAGGCAGAACCCTGACCCCTTCTTACATGTATGGTTCCAGTGCCAGCCGGTCGGCGAAAGATAAACCACCCTCAACTGGGAAGGTTGGCAGTGTTCAGTTGACATTACCTACCAGCATGTTCTGGTTCGCGTATCCAGTGCCAGCCTGTTGGCAAAGTATAAAGCGCCCTCAAGCCTAAGCTTAACCCTAAGGCAAAGAAAGCCTAAGACTAAGCTTAAAACCAAGGCTTAAAGTTTAGGGTTGTCAGCGGTTGGTGTGGTAGAATTAGTAGACTTTCTTCCCTTGGGTGTTCGAGGCTGCGGTGGTCTGACTCCATATTACCACTTGGCGTGCGGTTTTTGGTTGGCGACGACGCTGTGGGCGGGTACAAATCGTCTACCAAGAAGTGCAATGTTGGAAAGTAAAAATGCGGAAAATTGAAAACACGCCCCAAAGTAGAAAATCAACCATGTCCCAAAAAAATGACACCATTTCTTTTTGCTGCCATTTTCGCAGTTTTTGACCAAATTGTCTGAAATTTGAAACATAAGTGCAAAAAAGTGGGAACTTTATGTGTTAAAATTAGGTGCATCAGGATTGACCCAGTCCTGAGAAATTCAACAATACATAAAATTGAGAAATTTCAATTAAATGTAGAAACAGCATCAAAAAATGGAAACTTTTCTTTTTGCTGCATCTTCTTTAATTTTGGTCGGAATTGGATGAAATTTTGAATATATGCGCAGAATAACGGGTTGATTTGTAGATCGAAAGTTGGCGCATGAACCCAGCCCAGCGCTTGACATAAAAAATCCCGATCACAATACAATGACAACGTTGATTTTCGCGCCCCTTAGCTGTATGTAATGAAGGCTCCTGTAAGCGTAATTCAGTCTGTCACCCCAAACATGCTAAGAAATGTTTTATGATGCTTATGGGAAACGGTTGCAGCAGTGTATTAACTCAAACGGTGGTCATCTGGATGGTGTTCTTATTCCTTAGTTCTCAGAGTTTGCCAGTTCTTCATTTTGCTGCAGTAAAAACGCTGATTTTCTATGTAACGCTGAGTTTCCAAGTACTAGCGATATGGACTGATTAATGCCAGAACTTTTGACCTGCAAAATATCTGCGCATATATTCAAAATTTCATCCAATTCCGACAAAAATTAAAGAAGATACAGCAAACAGAAAAGTTTCCGTTTTTGATGCTGTTTCTACATTTAATTGAAATTTCTCAATTTTGTATATTGTTGAATTTCTCAGGATTGGGTCAATCCTGATGTACCAAACTTTAACACATAAAATTCCCACCTTTTTGGCACTTATGTTTCAAATTTCAGACAATTTGGTCAAAATTTGCGAAAATGGCAGCAAAAAGAAATGTTGTTATTTTTTGGGACACCCTGTTGTAGTAGGAAAGCTGCACTCACCGACCAACTCTGATTGTAAGTCAAGGTTCGGTACGAAGGTACATAAGGGGGCGTGCAAAAATTACGTAATGGCATGAGGGGGGAGGGGGGGGTTCGCCAAAAGATTACTATTCATTACGGTGGGGGGAGGGGGGTTGGCGACTTCATTACGTAATTTTTTAAAGTGCATGAATCACTAAAGTGGCCATAATTTTAATTCTTTTGATGTACAGTACATGTACTTGTAGCCTCGATTTGAAGCGTATTTTCTTTCTTATCCAGCATCATATCAACGTTCAGCTAGATCGCGGACACGGTGCCGGTTTTTGTTTTGAAAACAGGGCCTCCTTGATGCGTAGCTTATGCTGATGCGTAGCTAGGGGTTCTTTTAATTTTTGAAAACAGGCCCACCGGAGCGTTTTCCAAAATAAAAACCGGCACCGGGTCCTCGATTTAGCTCCACATATCATATCATATATAACAATTTTCAACGTCGCTGCCTTTGAAGACGGACCAGCACGGTGTACCACAGTTTACCGCACATCCGTACCGGTTTTACTTTTAAGTTCGCGATTTGTATACGCGCCGGTCCGGTGATGGATGGGATCGGTTACGGTATTTTCCGCTGTACGGTATTATACGGTATGATGGCGAAGAGGTATTTTTTATACCGACCGTATAAACACCGTATATTGTTTTAAAGATGGATTGATTCGGTTTTTCGTTGAAAAGTCACGAAATTGGGTAAAAGTTAACAACAAACAATCTAGGCCGCTCAGTGGCCGGTCAAATCGATAATATTGCATTGGGATCCAGGTGTAGTAAGGGGGAACAGTGTTGCCTGGTTGGGGGAATTTTTTGCGTTTGGGGGAGAAATTTCGGGTTGGGGGATTTTTGCAAAATCTGGGGCAATTCTTGGGGGAATTTTTTGGAAAACAGTTTTCTGGTATTCTTAAGCTTTCTCACAATCAGTCAGCCAATTTTTTTTCGACTGTACGTGCACATTATACACTGTTAGGCACTTGTTTTTGTTACACATAACATGTACCTATTATTGAGTGCCTTTATTTATCAATCGATGGTCATTAGCCACCAAAAATCGAAACTATGGAGCGCTAAAAGATTAGCATGTCTAGGATACACATATAATACAAGCAGAATACACATGTAAGTAGGTGAACAACATTCTCGTTCATCTGCACAATATATGTGTAGCGTGAAAATGCATAGGCAACTGTGTAATATCGTGCTTTATTTTGTGATACAACGACATACTTCAGCAGTGCTATTTAAGTAGGGATTGGATGTGTCGGGCTTTTTTTAACAACTGTACCAATCAATTTATAATCTATAGTAAAATAGTATGCAAGTAGCAAGCTGTTTATTTGTTTAGATTCACTTTAAAAATATAAGGGGACTTGTTCTGTCTAAAATTTGGATTTGTAAAAAATTTCCTTTAACATTGAGATGAAAAGTGGTATTATTCTTGAGAAAAAATTCTGAGTATTCTACACACTTTGAAAACCATTTTTCAAACGATAATGTAAAATTTCTCGCCAGTGTTTCACACCAAAGTTTTTGCTTGAGATTTCTATCTGATCAAACATGACGTTTTGAGTGTCTCAAACGCTTGAAATTAAAATTATACAAAACCAATTCTATTTGTGCCATTATTTGCATGAACAATCTTTTTACTAGGTGTTAAGGATTGCGGCACATCCAATTTAAGGAAAATGGACCTTGCAGAGCTTATATTTTGCTGGATTTTGGGGGAATTTTGTGGGGATTTTTGTATATAGACTCCCCCAGAGCATGTCTATACTGATGCGTCCCCCTTGGGGTACTTTCATATTTGGCAAGACAGGCCCCCGTGGCGTGCCCTATGCTGATGTAGCGATCATTAGACTCCCTTTCAAATGATATGTAACACGATCATATTTGGACGATTTTGGAATTTTGCCAAAAATAATTGATATTTATCGATAAAACTTGTTAGTTTGAAATTAATTATGATCATTGAAAACATTAATTTCTGTTTGGGATCGGTTCCTGATTCCCCCAGCTACACCTGATCCGAAGTTAATTACTATAGTCGATTTCTGACCTTCCCTGATTTCCACCCCTCCCCCAGCTACACCTAACCCGAATATACGTCAACCGTTACGTTCTCTAAATTCTAACCAAAATTCGAGTTTTTCATCATTTCTCGACATCTTTGACCTGGCCATTGATTGGAGAAAGTTCTGTTTTTACAGCACGACGGCGCAAGCAAGCTGTGTATACAAGTGACAGGTTCCGACCGAACAAACCAAAATGGGTGGCGGTGGAGAGCTGCCTCCAATTCCGTCGTATACAAAATTCAGCGATCCAGATCGAATTCCTGATGTTCGGAAATACAAAGCTCGACTCGAGAGATTGGGACTGAAAGACCCTTGGATTCGGTAAAGCCAACGCTCTTTTCCTTGTTCGTAGACGTTCTTGCACTTTTATCCACTCCTAAATTCATGAAGCTTCTGACGAAAATTGGTGGTGTGGGGTCTCCTCTGTTACATGTATGAGTCCGACTCTGCGGTAAAGAGCCGATGTTCCATAAAGTATTCTACCTTTTTTCTCTTTTTTAACTCTAACAAAAAATTACAACCCCTCTTTCCCGAAACCGCTCTGCTCCGATCTGAATATCAAACCCACATAGTTTAATGGCTCTGAACATACATGTAACAGGGGGTCTGGGGGATCTGCCCCCAACCGACTTAGGCCAGACCACCGGATGCAGACATGGGCAAAGGGGGGTTGGCCCCGCCCTCATTCTCTAACCTACCCCCCTCAGCCCGCCGCTACCTTCCTCATGAATTTTTTGGAAGAATTTTGTATAGAAAATTATGATAAAAAATGTGCCTGGATTAGGTGTAAATGTGCTCAGAATACCTTATTTTAACTTATTTTAATAAAAAATAAGCCAAAAAACTTTGATTTTAGCCAAATATCGGACTTTTTGGCTTACCACCCCCTCAGCCCCCCCTCAGGCGCTCCTAGCCTCCTCAGCCCCCCTCAGGAATTGAAAATTCTACCCGCCTCAGACGAAATGCTAGCCCATGTCTGACCGGATGGGGACCTCCGCCCCTGAGACGATATTTCCGACCCCCTCCGATTTTCTAGCAAGTAAGTTTTTGAGCAAATTTTTGCGATTTTTGCAATTTCAGACTCAAAAATTACCAAAATCGCCTGTGAAACAGAACTTTTTAGCTGCATTAGTCGAAAATAGCCATTTTTGACGATTTCTATCCGAAAAATTGCGATTTTTGAGCGTTTTTTAGTGCCCAACCCCCTCCCAAAATTTGGGCTCAGACCCCCGGCATGTGCCAGACCACCGCAACTCCCTTCGGCGGATGACCTGTTACTTGTATGGCTCTGACACTGTGATTACGTGGTGATTACTGTCATCGGTCAGAGGAAACCAAGAACGGACTATTTATTAAAGGAAGATCTATTGTTAGATAGCGTTTGGGTTGCAGCAATCACATGTGGAAGCTGGAGAAAGGAATGCCGGGCCAAATGAGCAAGTGGCTGTACCTTCGGAAGACGGTGTTCGTGGCGTTCTGGCCGGCGGTCTTGTTCGCAGCTGGTGTGGTGGCTGCAGAGGAGAGCTACTTCTATTACCGATACGGATACACTAGTTGGAATTACCCTCACCTCTGACTCCCCATTAGCTACGGTAGCCTTCGTGTGATTACAGCCGCTCGCTCACAGTTCAGTTCGGTCCTTGCATTGTTAGAGAGACACTGTATCTGTCTGCAGAAAGGTAACCGATTTACGCTTGCGTAGTGTTGAATCTGGTTTTGCCGTGTATATTGATGGTCGGCTCAAAATGCATAGATGTGTGTAGTTTTTGTTAGTCAATAATTCCTCAACAAGCTTACCGGTTATAGTCTGGTATCGCTTGTGATGTGATACCGAGCATGTACCTTATGGTATTCTTTCTTCTGTCCAACAGCCCCACACTGTCTGTGCTGTGTAAATGAAAGGTAGTGTAAGCATACATGGGTGGGAAAAATGGGTTTGGGGTAGTCAAAATCAGAAAATTTGGGAGTGGGCCTACCGATGTAGGTAGGGTGGTTTGGTGGTCGAGAGCCCAAGTTGCGGAGTGGGCAAACCTCCTGCACCCCGCGCGGCTCATGAATGAGTGTAAGCATAACAGTAAAGAGCAGGAAAACTAAATTAGCGCTCTTTTCGAGGACTGACTGACTGATAGTCTAACTTTTTCCCTTTGACCATCAAGCCATTCCATTATAGCATTACAGTTTACATGAAAGAAACGCTGTCAAGAGACAGTCACAGAACAAAAGGCAAGAATTGAGCGGGCCTTTGAAAGTTTTGGAGTACCCTTTGAAAGTTTTCGGTTAGGTGCGCCAAGCGGCAGAATACCGGTGCAGGCACTATATAAAATGGTTTAGATTTTTTGTAAAAGCTAAATGCATGGCAGTTGTTGATTCGGGGGCTTGTTTGGCTCGGGTGTCAGCTTCCGGTTCCATCAGACGGCAATTATGTGGTGGCTGAGAGATGTAGTTCAATTTGTGTGACGTCTGTGGGCAGAGACGATCTGCTGGTCTCAGGCGGTTTCAAGTAAATTTGTTGCACGCCGATAATTCCGCTAGACTGCCAAGTAGAAAAACGTAATCTTTTCTGATTGACTGAGACACTGGAAAGCCCGGTCAGCGACCCAACCCAATCGCGACCGGCCATCACGAGCCGCCATTTTGACGTTAACTGCCTCCGCTTAATATCGGTCTCGGAGTGCGTGTCCAGTGGCAGATTTTCTCAGTCCAAATGACACTCAGACCAAATTGGAATTTTCTCTGCCTTTTTTCTCCAGACGCTTGCGTGCGCCTTTCAATTACATCTTAAACAGCGAGAAAATAAAATTGTGGCTCAGTCGCTGGTAACAGTTTGTGTCATTTTTTGCGATTCGTCCAATACGGTAGGGCTCTTAGATTATTATTATCTTGTGCCACGGTCCAGTGAGTTGTACAGTACATGAGCGGTCCGTTGTCAGCACCAGCATTGCAATTTGTGAAGAGGCCGTGATGTATGGTTGTTTTGCACGATCAAAATTCAGGCCCTATCTGCAATTAACGGCGCCTCGGAACGGTCCATCTCAGTCTGATTTATAATGGACGGAAGTGGGACCCAGGATTCGTTTATCCGGACGTTAGGTGCCGACGACCCTGTAAAGGCATAAATTGCGTCCCCCACAGAGCCTTAAAGAGGAGCTGTAGGGAGGCGGCAACAAGCAATCAGGTAAAAATGCGTCTCTGATGGCTCCGCTTTCTCACTGCCGCGTCCGTGCAACCATCTGTCAACAGGCAGCTAACGAAGCGTTAGCAGCTAACAAAGCACTGGATCGTGTCTCCTCCCTCCCCTCGCCTTCTGTTAATGTGGTTCCACTACGACTATCCTGAACGCTACGTAGCCCAGTAGCTGTTTAGAGAGTGTTCAGTAATTGCCTCCTTACTATGTAGCCGTAACTAGCTTAAACCTAATCAACGTCTGCACAGCGCAAAATAAATTTCGTGGCCATTAGAGATAAACTACTAATTAGTCACGTTTCGGCGCGCGCGCATGAATAGAAATAGTAGCTGCGTGACGGCACCAACTAGCCGAATTTGGCTTACTCCCAATTGATGCTTGTTTTCTAGTAATTTCAGCGAAATGGCCCGATTCGAGTCCGTCTTGATTTGCGCAATTCTCTGCGTCATCGGCGTCGGTCTTACGCAAGTGAGTTACAAGTTGTTTTTGGTTTCTGGCTAAAACACCCACCAGATCGAAATGTTATAACAAATAGCTAACTTATTAAAGGCATCAAAGAAGCAGTATTTTGATTCCCTGGGCGGCATGGCGTTGGGCAAGCGAGTTGCGAGATCAGTGGATGAAACCAGCCTTTTAAACGACCCAGAAGCTCGGGAATTGGTAGCTGCTTGTCTTCGCTTATAATAATTTTCAGTGCCACCTCTGCAGGTTCTGCGCTACTTGAACGAAGCTCGCGCAAAGAGGCCTGTTTTGGACGCGCTAGGCGGTGATTATTTGTTCAAGAAAAAGAAACGAAGTGTCTGATGGGCACCGTCCTGCTTGGATATAGAGCGCTTGCATACAGTACGTATAAATTGGTGAATTAATTTCTTCGGCAGTGTATTGAGGCAACCAAACCACTGATTATCTGCACAACAGAATTAGGCTCTTGCATAAACAGTTTTTAGACTGTAAGTCTGCTCGTTGTTACCATTTTCATCGTTTATAAACAGCAACACTTCTGCGATCTCCGGTTTGCGATGCGGCTGAAAACTGAGTGATACGGTGGCCGTGCACTTAGCATCCACAGTCAGAACCGGTTCCCGAATCGAAACCAGATCTTCTCTGCTAACAGACAAATGGTATTTTCTCGGTACATTGTATTCATTTACGAACGCCACTTTCTGAAATATTTTCTGTTCTGATTTATATTGTCATTGCGGAAGTATGACACCTTATTAAGCGGTTTATCTGGGCCGATTGGAACTGTGACTTGATAGGCCTTGGTAATACTTGGATTCCGCACCGACGCTCGAATCAGCCAAGCTTTCACCAGCTCTTGCATTTCCGTATCGACTGCATTTATTTGCAGACTTCTTTCGCCTAAACAAAAATCATGCAATCGACCTTTTCTCGGTTTTTCCGTCAAAAATACCAATGAATAATGGAACGAAAGAGGCCTGAATTTCAATGACCGATCCAGGGTGCAAAATAAATGGCTCGCTTGGGATTAGCTGAATGTCGGGACTGGACGGAAAAACTCGCACCAGCTGACTTGCTGGCCCCGCTCTACAATGTTGCTTTTCTGCGCAATCAATCATTTTTCTATTATCTGAACTCACTTTAGAACCATTGAAAACCGAGTGGCATGTCCTTGCACTGTGCTAACATCTACCTTTTGAAGCGAATGCAGACAGATGTGCCAAATATGAATTGGCTGGGACAAATATGGGTCGCCGAACAACATCACATGGAACGACTTGACGTGAGGACTGGGACCACATCCGGCCTAAACAAGCTATCGTTTACTCAGAGTATTAGTACCTATATGTACATACCTTGAGAAAAAGGTCTTGATTATGCGCATTGCCGTTTGTGCCAGATCGTAACTCGCAGAGAACGGCTTGATCTGTGCAGTGAGCTTTTCGCATCATGTTTCTGCCTTGAAAAGTAAACTTCACCAGGACATTAACGTCCAGTACACTGACGCTCACTTACCTTTGATACTGGCAGGAATTCTGACCAGCTTAGTGATGAACGAATTTTCTTGGTGATAAAAGCGAAACGTCTGATGAACTACATGAGGCTGAGGCTCGACTTGCAGCAGAAATATGCTGATTATATCGCTGCTGTCTGCCTTTTTGAAGACCACCTGAAAATACCCACGTACAGTAGTCATTGTTCAGTTTCTATCTCTAGCTAGACACAGTCTTGCTTGGCTATGGACACGTTTTCACTTCCCAATACCTTGACTGTCTTAGATTCCATCAGCAGTGACTTCAACTCGACTTTTTGCCTTTGATTCTCCTTGTCGCATTGATCAGGCAGCGATAGCGTTTGAAACGTTTGATACTTGAAGGGCACATAGACCGACTCTCTCGGTTTCAGGAACAGCTGAACAGAAGCGGACTCTATCTTGGCTTCTGAATCTGAACGGCCCAAGCTCAGAAACATAGAAGGTTCGAGTGGTGTTTGAAGATTGTTCAACTTCTTAAAGAATTGCCACTCGTGGGAATCGGACACAATACTAAATAAAATTCGCCCAGTATTGAGTTGAATCGAAATGACTAAAAGTCTCACCTAAACTCGGGGTCTGATATTTGTACATCGACAGTGACAGCTTGGTTGAACGGATTTTGCAGCAGAAATTCCATAAACTCCACCGAGCCGAGACTGGGAAAAATGCTGTGCACGACAGTAAGCGAGCGAAATAAGGCACTCAGCAGCACTTGTGACTTGCTTTCCGCTCGAATCGATTTTATTGTTTGTAATTCGCGGCTCAGACTATCTCGGACACTGGTGGAACGCTAAAAGCAGTACAATTACTGTAGCCACGACATTGTCTGTAGAATTTCTACCGGGAATTTGTGAGAAGAATAAGATCGTTCGATATTTCTAATGTTCTTCAATCTCTCTACTTTGCGTCTGCGCTCGTCGCTAAGTTCCACACTGTCCACATCGACTCTGTAAACTCAAATACTCAAACTCAGAGGTTCAGTGAGACCTTAGCACTTTTGAGCAAGGGAAAACTGCGCCACTAGATTCGAGTTTTGTATTCCAAGCGGTTGAGCGCGCACTGTCTGGCTCTGGCCGCTGCTGACATTTTGTAGACTTTGGCTGATTACTGCGCGGTTCCTCGACGTTAGAGGTCCACCTACAGCGGTTCAATAAATCTCTCATGCCATAAAAAAGGCTGTAGATTAAAGAAATTCGGCACTACCCAATCCACTGATGGTGCTGTGTGGATAACCAACGTTAGCTGCCTTTAAGTAAAGCAATGCTCTTAGCAGAGGCACCAAAGATCCTTGAGACTTTCCAGGGTCCGTTCTCAGCTCTGTAGTCACCACTGGCAGCTGTGCGAAGCACTGAACTGCTTCTTTACCGCAACGACAAAAATGCTAAAGCACGTCCGGTGTGAGTAGTAAACGTACAGCCGAACCTTAAGGACGTGACGACAGATGTCAATCTAGACTCTTGCAGGTGCCCAAAACGTAGATCAACTTACCTTAAGAGGTAAAAGAGCCGAACCGATTAACATGAGTGAGTCTGCATCCCAAACATCGATATGAAGGAAGTGAATGAACAGATACTGCAGGAACTGTCGTTGTTCTCCTGGTTTCAGAAACTGAGGATCAACTGTAAATTTAACCTGAAAAAAGTTGATTGTTTGTACACACGCATTTGTTTGAGCAGCCTTGATACTCAGGAAACCTATTTCAAATGAACTAACTATGAATCCAGAGTCAGCAGGACGTAGTATTTTCCCACTGGAGCAGTCTAACACTGGGTTTCCCCGTTTCAGGATTTGCGGTAGGAATCCTTGTTCGCCGTCAGACGGGTTAACCAACAAACTGTAAAAAGTTTCGCGCTCCAGATGGGAGTCTCTAACAACAGAGTACTTACCCTTCCGTATTGACCTGAGGAAATCGGTAAAACTGGAAAGAGAAGAAAATCCGCGACGGAAGGTTTGATTGAGTCGGCTGTGGGCTGAAGAAAGAAAGGGTTTGATTGCTGTGTGTGCATCGCATCAACTGCACCTAGCCAAAGCCAGGAATTGCAAAATGATTTCATTGCAGTCGAGTGGATCGTTCAGTTCCACATCCATATTGGGGCTAATGCGTTGACTAGCTTCCGGGTCAACCAGTTCCGGCAGGTCGCCGTGTCTGTCTCTGATTTCCGTGAACTCTGCCCTTGATAGCAGTGCAAAAGTGGCACGAGGAATCGCTCCTATTCTGAAAGGTTGGTTTCCCTTCTTTACGGAGCTGTAAAGACCAATATTACCCGATGGCTTGTTGTTGCAAGGCAACTATAGGGGCGTGCGTAGCACCATCAACTGGAAGTTCAATCATTTGTGCGAGTGGAGTCATCATCGGTATCTGCTGAACCGGAACCATAGGCCACGCTGCGCCTCTGTCAGGGTGCGGGTGCCAATGCGGTGTGACCGTTGTGTCCGTACGGTAAGCGACTGCTGGTAACTCGCTCGCTTGTCTGAAGTTTGATAGAATCGTCAGCTTAGTCAGATTCGACCGAGGTAGTACTTGAGCGCTTGTTCTACGGGCTTTCGACCAGCTCTAGGCGGTGGGGCAGGCTTAGCCGGCGTTGGCGTAACGGCTCGTACGGTCGACTGGTCTGTGGAAAGCACTTCTTGTTTGGTCTGAGTGGTCGTGGGACTGCTGGGCACGGTGGAACCGGGAGAACCGTCCACTTCTGTCTTTTCAACAATTTGAGTGCTTGGCATCTAATGGTCTGCACTTTCACAGCTGCTAAACACCTACGCAAGACAGCACTCACTTCTGACTTCAGAGCGAACTTAAACTGAGCGTGGATGCTAGGTACGGGCTGCTTGCGCTGAGAATCGTTGGTCAGTAATCGGTAGAAGTTTTTAAAACATAAACTATAGTCCGGATTAGGTGTAGGTCCGCCGAACAGCGGAATCTTGACCATGTCGCCTGTCGACGGTGCTTTCTGAGCAAACGGTGACCAGGCGCCCCAACAAACGACCATTGATTGAGAGGTTGGGTTTGGCTAAAACAGTTCTTTGCGACATAATGACCGCTTAAATGTATAAGAACTTACTCTATGCGTTTGTAGACCAACAATAAAATCCAGAGCAATGACAATTGCGATTCCTGGATCTGTAGTCACATCGTTCAACTCTACGCGGTTTCGCAGGAAAAATGTGTTCGGTGTGCTAAAAAAGATGAGAAGCGTTTTCACCAACTGTCATTTTTTTACCATGTTTGAACTACTATGTACGTATCTCAAAGATTGTACTCTAACGTATGTACGTTTTACCTACTCATTTTTATTTCCAAAAGTGCCCTTTCTCCGCAAACTCTGTGAATTGGACGAGTTTTCGCTGGACAAATGGAAAATGAAAGGCTCGCTGAGGTAGCGCCAGCCGTTATGAACGCCGATTCTGACTCTCCGTTCCAGAATGACCATCTCCTCATCGGTGTGCTGGCTGAGAGCCTGATTGTCCTTGAATAACCGTTCTCGGTTGACCAGTTCACACAGTTCTGTCTCTATTTTTTCTGCTTGTGGGCCTAGCAACACTTGTAACTGGTCCAACACTACAGGACTGGGTGCCAGAGGCACTGGACTGTACAAACAGGAGCCTGAAATAAGAGCCTGAATTGTTTCCGTGTGTGTCCAGTTATTAGAGCACCTCTAGGGGGTTGTTCTAAGCCAGGCACCATTTCGTTAGCTCCAACAAACGTGTTTTCCGGTACGAAACCAAACGCCCTTGCAAGGAGTCTGTGTGATTGTATTGAAAGTTCCAGCGAGCCGCCTGCTCGAAACGCTTGCGCATTTTGCTCCACTGGATCTTGCAGCAACTGCACTGTTTGTGGGTTTCCAAGCAGCAAATTGACCCTGAAAATCTATGTTTATTTCTTGCGTGTAAATCGCACAACGTACGTAGACGCGGGAGAATTAGAATTTTTCGTCAGATCGGTAAGTCGGGAAGGAAATTTGACGATCGACCATCCCAGTAAATTCTCAGATTCTTGTCCGTTCGTCTCCGACCGAGCGACAGCCTCGCAAATCAGTAAGGAAGATTCTTTGAACGGCGTGTGCAAGAAGACCGTCTAAAATTAATTGTTTTCGTTTATTTTTATGAATGTACTCTATACTTCATCGAAATCGATTCGGCTGGCCGCAGTTGAAGCCCAGCGACTTCGCCACGGTTTTCCGAAAAATGATTTATACTTGGCGTCGTAGAGGCAACAACGCAACTGGTATTGGGCATTTCGGTCGATCTAAATCACAAGCAATTTAAATTAGAGAAGTAAATTTCTGCTGATCAAACCTGTGCAACGCCAACAGCTTTGAAATGAATGGCAAAGGAACTGCTTTCGTTATCTCTTTGGGCGGAAGCTTCTAATCGCTTTTCCGGAGGTGGTACGTATCGGTTTAGTTGAAAAATCTGATGCCACAATTTAGACATTCTCTTTACTGCAAATCAATGCATATCTCGATTTAGTGGCTCGTAATGTTTCCATGGTGACTGGGAATCATATTTCTGACAACTATATTTGGCGCTGCGGTGCGCCGATGGTTAATCAGATGTGTCTTGAAGCTGCTTATATCAAACCCGGACTTCGTTGAAATGGATTAATCGTCGGTTTTGTGAAATTTTTCGGAGGTTTTCTTATTAAAAAATTGCCGTAAGAAACCGAGAATGACTGCAGAACCAGTAGAAAAAGTGGAGAAAGGAATTGTTAACAAGGTGTCGACTTTCGGTTTGCGTCGTCTGTACAAAACGGTCGACATAACCCCGGACACCTGTTTGTTGCCAGCCGAAAAGCTGTCGGCTCCCCCGTCACTGAGCGACGGAATGGAATGGGAGATGGAGAGCGAACTCAGGTTTCTCGGTTGTGAGCTGATACAAGCAGCCTCTGTCTTGCTCAAACTGCCCCAGGTGGCCGCTGCCACCGGCCAGATTCTGTATCAGAGATACTTCTATTCCAAATCATTTGTCAGGAACACTTTCGAGGTAGAGGTAAATTCGTTATTCTCTTGCCTTTACCAAACTCCAGTCTGTGGAGTCCAAGAAGCAATTATATTCTGTTCATTTATTTATTCTCTAAATAACATCGGCGTAGCGAAAGAGTGTTCAATAGAAAACATAGAAGCTGATTTTTTAAAATTTTATCGTTTTTCGCAGTTAGGTTTTAGAGGAGTCTAATTAATGTCACTATATCAGTATAGGGCTCGCCCCGGAGGTCCTGTTTTGCCGAATATATAAATACCCCTAGACAGACATGGGCAAAAAGGGGGGGCTGAGGGGGGTTGGCCCCCATCAGGCTCTGATCTACCCCCCATCGGGACTATCCAACTTGCGCACAGCCGATTTGCGCACATGGATCGCGGGTACACCAACTTGCGCCCAACCGATTAGCGCACAACCTATTTGCGCACAAGCACAACCGATTTGCACACATTTTTTATTGCTGCACAATATAGTCACAACTGACGAATATTGAACAGACAACAACAGTAATTACATAACAATTACATTATGTAGCACAATTTACACAACAATTTAAAACAATTATCATAGCACAGTAAACATGACATCTTATAGCTGGTTGCGCTTTGGCTGTGCGAAGTAATGACCTGTTCCTCTTAGAAAAGCCATGCGCTCGTTCATACTGATTTGGTAACGCTCAGCCAGTCTGCGAATTTTGCCAGACTGGCCGAATAGCCAAATGGGTTTGTCCAGCGCATGGCTTTCCTAACAGGAACAGGCTATTACTTTATACGCACAGCCAAAGCGCAACAAGCTATAAAAATGTCATGTTTATTGAGCTATGATAATTGTTTTAAATTGTTATGTAAATTGTGCTAAATAATGTAAGTAACTGTTTGTAATTATTGTTGTTGTAATTGTGCTGCAGCAAAAAAATATTGTGCGCAAATCGGTTGTGCTTGTGCGCAAACTGGTTGTGCGCAAGTTGGTGTGCCCGCGATCCATGTGCGCAAGTTGGTAGTTCCCCCCATCAGCCGGCCGCTACCCCCCATCAGGAATTTTTGGGAAGAATTTTGTATAGAAAATTATGATAAAAATATGCCTGGAATAGGCGTAAATGAGCTCAGAATAGCTAATTTTAGCATATTTTAATGAAAAATATGCCAAAAAACCCTGATTTTCGCCAAAAATCGGACTTTTTGGCTTACCACCCCTCAGCCCCCCCATCAGGCGCTCCTACCCCCCAGGCCCCCTCAGGAATTGAAAATTCTACCCCCCATCAGCCGAAATGCTAGCCCATGTCTGCCCCTAGAGAGACGCATCAGTATACGCTCCGGAGGGCCTGTTTTCCAAATATAAAAATACCCCTAGGGGGACTCATCAGTATAGGGCACTCACCGGAGGGACCTGTTTTGGCAAATATAAAAATACGTACCCCTAGAGACGCATCAGTATAGGGACGCTGCGGAGGGCCTTTTTTCCAAATATAAAAGTACCACTAAGGGAACGCATCAGTATAGGGCACGCTCCGGAGTTGTGTAGGTATAAGGAAATATACAGTCGATTTCTGGCCTTCCCTGATTTCCCCCAGCTACATCTAACCCCGGCAGTGGTTTTGCAATCGGACAAGCGCTGGCTGAACGCAGGTCTACCTAGCGCACTCAGATGATAAAAGATGCCTACATACATCTGCATCGAACTTACCTACATAAGGAAGATGCAAACACAGTTTTCAAGCCTAAGTTTAGTACTTTATATTAACCGGCAGTTCAGTTTCGTTATATTGGCTGTTCGAAGGGGACCAGGGTAGTTGTGTGAAGGTGGAAGAGAGTGGAGAGTAGTTTGTTTCAGCACGTTGCCATGGCCTGTGTTCATTTGGCCAGTAAAATCGAGGAGAGTCCGCGTCGACCTCGTGACGTCATCAACGTATTTCACCACCTGAAACAGATGAGCAGACAGCGCGTTAGCAGAGAGAAGAAACGGTGAGAGCTTTGTACTTGTCATTACAAATATGATTGATGTCCGTCTAATCAAAGTGACACCAACTCCCAATTATATGCATGCGTGTTGTTTGTTTCGTCGGTCGTTCTTTTGCAGAATCTCCTCTTTTCTTTTGAGAGTTTTCACTTTTTCTACCCGTTTTCTCGACCGTTAGGTACGAGTGAGGGCAAGTTCCTAGCTTTTTACCGGAGTTCCACCTGCTGCGGTAAAAGAGCACTGCCTTTTCTGTTGCTTACCCCAGTATCTCTGGACGGATCGTAATCTGAACCTTTCAATTCAAAAACGCGGCAGTCTTAGTCGGTTGCTAAACACAAGTTCAGGGGTGTGTGGGCGCGGTAAGTCAAAGCAAGCTGCGATCAATTTGAGTGCTACCTAGTGATCCGTTATTAGTTGTTGCCACACATATACTAATTGTTTCCTCGGAGTCCAGTTTAACTATAGAAACTCGTTTACCTGACCGCTTCTCTCGGTACATGTATGGTTGTTTTGTTGCCGACAGTTAATGCTTTAGCCAAACAGCCTTCAGTGTGCTTGTACAGTCTAAACGCGCAACCAATCTGATCTGCTAGGAGTTAGCGTTGATGTGTTGGGTTGCGGGGCACTGAATAACGGAAGTTTGTAATTCTGCAGGAGGCACTGCTGCTGTGGCTGATGTCGGACGCGTTGTGGAGAAGAAACGTCTGCCTGACAGCTGTGTACCTGCCTTCGATCTTTCTTTTTAACACTGCATTCGGACGCCTGATGTCGTTGCACCACTTGCTTGAGCCGGCCTGCTATCTGGTGGTTGTGTGATGTCAGATCATTCTACTTGTCCATCACTACCGCCAGTTACAGTAAGTCGTTTGATCTGTCAAGAACCGGCCACGCTATGCGTATTTATTTTCTCTTTGCTGTAATTTGACTAGATACATGACGTGGTAAGTTAAAGCACTTTCAGTCAGATGTGTTAAAACGCCTAAGTTTGCGCGATTTTCCTTCTCAACTTCTGGTAAACCTTTGCTTGCTTGTGTATGTAGGCGCATGTACGAAGACGAGAGGATATACAGCTTAAATGAGCCACAACTCCGAATAGTGCACGGAAGTAACGCGTGCTGCTCTGAGCATTTAGAAACGAGCTACTGTGCAGTTTCAATTTATTGCGTAAAATCTGAAATCAGCTTGCGATTTGAAGGTGTTTTCGACAAGAACGACATTAAAAAGATGGTTTTAAGGCTTTATTCAATAGTAGCAACCGTTCACTTATCACTATTGCGTTGTTGCCATACATGTAACAGGTCATCCGCCGAAGGGAGATTGGGGTCTGGCGTTGGCCGGGGGGAGATCTGAGCCCAAATTTTGGGAGGGGATTGGTCACTAAAAACCGCTCAAAAATCGAAAAAAATCTAAATTTTTGGGATAAAAATCGCTAATTTGGGCTGAAATACACCTGAAAAGTGCTGATTTGCGGGCGATTTTGAGAACTTTTGTATCTGCAGAAAATTACTTGCCAGAAAAATCGTCTCGGGGGGTTTCCATCCCGGTATTGTGTCACTGTAATAACACAAAACATACTTTGCACTTTTGACAAACAACTTAACAGATCTTAGCTGACAGTTTTCCACGTACACTGGAGTATCGATTGAAACTGGTTAATTTACCAAAAAATGAGTGTATGTGTGTGTGTGCGTTTCTTTAAGCGACGGGCTGGTTCTTGACAGTGATTTGCGACGAATTCTGCCAGCAAGCAAGTGGTGCGTAGCGGCATCTGGCCTTGGTCGTAGCTATTCACTGCCCCCCAGACAACACAGAACACGACTAATGTGGTGGCCGGGCCACAGACTCTCCTGTTGCAGATGTTCTCCGATGATTCTCGACCATAACTACATTGCTCTCAAGAACCACGTGATCAAGGCCGAACGAAGGGTTCTCAATGTACTTGGTTTCTGCGTCCATGTCAAACATCCCCACAAGGTTAGCTTTCAGTCTGTTGCTTGCTCTTGCTAAGGCAGTGTCTTTTCAGCTTATAACCACCTACCTCAAGTCACTGGAGCTCGAGAAGGACACAAAATTTACGCAGAAGGCCTGGTAAGTATCGTAGTCCGATCGGTAGCTTCTGTACGAGCGAGCTTTTCTAATGTGCGCGTTGTATTGGCAGGTGTGTTGGAGTGCCTTCCACTGCTCACCGACGACCACCGACCGACAAAAGTTTTAATTTTTTGCTCTTTCCACATAATTCTGTCGTGCGCGCTCTAAACTTGTCGTGCTGTTTAGTGCTCGACCGACTCGCAACATAACCAGCTTGTAAGTTGATTTGGCTTTTTCCATGATTCGTTCTCTTTTCAGGAACTACATGAACGACACTCTGCGCACCGACGTCTTCGTCAAATTCACGCCAGAGACGGTCACCTGTGCCTGCATTTTCCTAGCCGCACGTGTCTTGCAGGTTTTCGCTGCTCTTTTTCTTCCAATTTGTTTGTCAGTCTGTCTAAGTGGAGGTTGGTTTCAGACGCCGTTGCCCCTCGAACCGCAGCCGTGGTGGGAGTTGTTCAACGCACAGGAAGAAGATATTCTGGACATCGCCCACTCGCTGCTTAATCTCTACAAGCGATCGAAGGTACGCATCTGATCTACATATATGCACTGAGGTAGTATGCTTACTTAACCCGTTGAAAACCGACTCTCCCATCAGTAATTTAAGTCCCGTCTAATTATTCCAAATGAAGGCTCCACTGAGCAGTACATCCATGTACTGTACGGATTATTGACTTTCCGTCCACCGCCGACTTGTCAGCCCCATATTAGAACACAGTCCCTACCATACATGTACTAGGGGGTTGGGTGGTTACTCCTAGCTAGAAAGGCCAAACCCCCTTACCCCCGGAGACAGTTTAGGGACCCTCCGACCCAAAAATGTAATACTAGTAGCGGCTCCAGTAGTAATAAACTCAGAAATAACAAATTTTATTTTAGCTTAAAATTCGCTAGTAACAAACTGGATCAGATAGACTTGTTAAAAAATTTTTTTTTCAAAATTTTTTCCTAGCATGAAATATAGCTTGTAGGAGATGCAAAGATGCATCAGAAGCAACTTTAAATACAAAAGCTGATACTTTGGTTCAAAGATAGTGTTACAGCCTGAGAGTCGATATTCTACCTGCAGCATTGCTCACAGAGTGGCTGCTGCCCTTCAAAACCTATTTTTAGGCTTAGAATAGGCAAGAAATTGATAGAACTGCACTCCTAATGTATATCTGAGGCTAAATTCAGCGATTTCCCCCCAAAATTTCCATACTGTGAATAAAATAAAAAATTTTCGAAATGGGCCTTCAAAAAAAGGCTTTTTTTTTTTAAAAAAAAAAAAGCCTAACAACACTAGGCTCAGAAATCAGTAATTTTTAGCTTAAATTCCGCTTAAATGGCGTTTGGTAAACGAATTTGGCGTTCTACTACCACTGCTGATATTTAAAGAAATCTTTTAGAAGCCATTTTTGTCATTTTTTAGTTGTTTTTTTTTTTAAATTCTTAAACATTTTTAATGTTAAAATAGCGATTTTTGCGTTATTTAATAAAACGTGCTAAGAACACATTTCCAGGCGTTTTGGAGCTTTTTGAAGTTTTGGATCCCTCCCTGGGCTAAACCCCTACCGCCAGGCCGTCCAGCACGTGTTACATACGCCCAGTTAGGCCCAAATGCCTGACCGTCTCCCCTTGGTAATTTGTCGTGCTTTGTATTTCCAGAGCTGGAAACGATAATCCCTTTCTGTTTAATCTTAACTAAGGGAACTGCTCCCAGCCGAAACGCCTCACCCTTCTTGGGGCGGGATTGTGGTACATGTGTTAATGTAAGTTAATTTTAGCCGGTCAGTTGGAGCAGAGCAGAGCGTCAGGTGAACGAGCTGAGACAACGGTTGCAGGAGAGCAACAAACCTAAGCAAGACGTCTCTACAGCGGCCACCGGAGACGACACTCCAAAGAAGAACGAGAAGTTTTCCCCCTCTCAGTCCAGAGGAGGTGCGTCCCCACGTCTCTGGTCGCTCCTAATTTATAGCTGATTGGCTGTTTCAGTTTCGCCTTACGCCGGCAAATCGGAAAGCCAGGGTAGACGTCACAATCGCGACGAAGTAAATGGAGACGCGGTGTCGCACGAGCGAAAACGGAACCGGCGTCGATCGCGCAGTTCCGAGGCTGAGTCCAGTCCCTCTCCGCGCAGAAAAGACGTCCCCAAACGGTACTGCAGTTCATTCTTCAAAGCCAGTAGCAACTAGACACTATTGCATTGCCTGTGTGGCTTTCTGACGATCAACAATGGTTTCAGCTATTCTAAGGGCAGCAGCTGGAGACACCGCGACCGCAGACGCCGGCGTCACAGGTCCAGGTCAGCCGAAGCAACCAGACCGAAAGAGACAGTCACAGCACCCGTCAAGAAGCAATCGCGTCGCTCTCGCAGTAGAAGCAGTAGCAGAGACAAAATGAAGGTTGGCATTGCGGTTTGTTTCTTTTTCAGTTGTCTTTGTCGAATTCCTAGAGCCATGGCATCCGGACCCCTCAAGCTTTCACCTTAACTATGGGAACCCATCCCCCTTCTGAGGCCGGTTACGCGTATTGTCGGAAGGGAAACTTAGTCCGTTTTTCAGGCTCGAAAAGAACGGGAACGCGAAGTAATCCAGGCACTGAAGCGGCGACGTGTTTCGTCGTCTCCAGAAATCATTGACAGAAAGCAGACGACCAACGTACCGGTGAAATCCGCGCGACACCGGTGACTAAATAAAAAGCGAAATTGAGTTTGATTGGCGTTAAAGCTTGTCGCTAGGCGCACAGTTTGAACGTTTGTGTATGTCGAAAGCATTTTTGCTGTAAACGAGTGTGTTCCGTTTCATTTTGTGTATTGGTTTATAGCTGTTGTTTGTACTCTTTGCCACCAAGATAAAATCGGTTGGCCACATACAGCGACCTAGACCCAAGTCAGTGGATGTGCTCTGCAGATAAGTTGGACTGGTTTTGGTCGCGATACCATCGGGCTACCTTGCCCTTCTTTTTCTGTCGGTTGTTCGTGCGTTTGTCGGTTGGTTCTTTGCTGGAAGTCATGGCGTTCGTTCCTAAGAATGTGCTGGTTACTGGTGGTTGTGGCTTCATAGGTTCCAATTTCGTCAACTTCATATTTCGAGAATGGCCTGATGCTTTTCTTGTCAACTTGGACAAGCTGACTTTGGATAGTGATGCGTGCAATGTAGCGTCTGAAATCAGAAATTCCGAACGCTACAAGTTGTTCACAGGAGACATAAAGAACCGACTATTGGTCGGTCGGATTCTGAACGAATACCAGGTAAACATAAGCCGTTAGAACAGTTTTGGTTGAATAATAAAGTTTTAGATCGACACAGTAATTCATTTGGGTGCCGACTGCACGTCAATTCACTGTTACGGCGACCCAATAGAAGCGTGTGAAAATAATCTAATCGCCTTCATTGAATTTCTGGAGACGTGTAAAGAGTACGGTGCTCTTTCGCGCTTCATTCACATAAGCACAGACGAAGTGTACGGCGATTCAGCTCCGGACCCAGATGAGAAACCAAAAGCAGAAGACGCGGTTCTTCGTCCCGGCAACCCCTACGCAGCCACTAAGGTAATTTAGTTTTGTTGCGTCCACAGGTCGGGTAGTTAACGTATTTGTGTCTGTCTAGGCCGGTTGTGAGGCCTACTGCCACGTATACCAGAAAGCATTCAAAGTGCCGATCGTGATAGTGCGCATCAACAACGTCTACGGTCCCAACCAATGGAGCATAAAGGTGGTGCCCAGATTTATCAAAGCGGCAGTCGACGGCGAACACTTTCCAATCCAAGGCAGCGGACTTCAGCGCAGAAGTTGGTTGTTTGCCGACGATGCTGCCAGCGGCATTCAGAAAGTTACCGAGAATGCTAAAGTCGGTCAGATCTACAATCTCGGCACTTATTTCGAAATGAGCGGTACGTTCAGGTTAACACACTGACACTGTCAAGCACTCATTGGCATTGCTGCAATAACCGTTCAATGGCGGAACGTAGGGGTACCTACTCTGTATGTATGGTACATGGTACTATACCTTCGGTCATCGACATACATGTAACAGATCTTCCGCCGAAGGGAAGGGGTAAGGGCTGAGGCCAAATTCTATTGGAGGGGTTGGGTACTAAAATGCGCTCCAAAATCGCAACAATCTTAAAAAACGTTTCAAATATAGCCGAAAAATAATGGTTAAGGCGATTTAAGCTGCTTTCATACTTGCCACATCAACGCTGTGACCATCTTAGATGGCACTGCTAGGATGGATGGTTAGAATCTGAAGTTCTAATAAATTGTAAAAATTAGCTGAAAAAATTATTTTCCAAAACATCGGAATGGGTCGGAAAAATCGTATGGAGGTTTTGTCCGATCGGGGGTGGGTTATGGCCTGAGTCGGGTGGCGTATCCAGGATTTTGCAAAGGGTTTGTAAAATTTTGAAATTGCCCGGTAAGAAAATTTTGCAAAATTAGCCTAAAAGGCATTCAAAGCCTGAGCATAAAATTAACAGAAAATACAAGTTTTTGAAAATTTAGCCTTTAAAAACGCATTCTAAAGACATTATGAGCATAAAATAGCAGTTTAATGCATAAATTCATTAGTTTCTCATATTTTTGACAGACTTTCTCCTGCTACCTCCACCGTGTGTGGGGTGTACCCACCCCACACCCCCTGGATACGCCACTGGGAGCATACCCCATCCCCCCATGGTGCTATGGTACCGATTCCGTGTAACCACGGTCCCCGAAGGCAAGTACCACTATCTACCAAAGCATTGTGTGTACAAAATTTTTGTATAATCCTTATCATGTGCAAATGCCGTTAAGTGACTGAGTTGATGGACTGAGTGAAGCAGATTGTATAATTCAGTTCGGGATCTGGCCTCAGCCATTCAAAAGGAAGTGAGCCGACAGCTCGGTCGATCTGCTCCTCCGGAAGCCACTACTCAGCGCGTGCCGGACCGTCCTCACAATGATCAGCGATACTTAATCGACATCAGTCGAGCCGAGCGCGATCTCGGTTGGAAGCCAGTCACCGACTTCGACCAAGGTTTGCGGCTTACGGTGGCCTCGTACTTGCGCCCGAAAACAGAGTCGTTGCGCATGACGGTGGCTATCTACGGTGGAGGTGGTTGGATCGGTCAGCAGTACATTCGCATGTTGCAAGACAATGGAGTGCCGGTTGTTGAAGCCCAGTGCAGGGTTGGAAAACACACTGATGAAGAGGTAATTTGCATAGTCAGGCAGTCCACGGCATTTGGTAACTGTAGGTACTATATGGGCCGGTACATAGAGCAGTACTGCACGTGTTACCTCAGGTTCGTGCGATGTGGTCAGTTGCATACCCTACCCAGGGGTCTAAGGTGCGTGTACACACACCCTCTTTGTGGTGGAGGTAGGAAGATAAAAACTAGGCAAAAATAATAAAACGAATACATTATGACCTGTCTATTTTATGCCCTAAATGCGTTTTAAAGGCGTTTTTGACGTTTTACACCCTCTTTGCAAAATCCTGGGTACGCCACTGATGTGGTGCGGTGGTACCATAGCGCCTACGATTGACCAATGTGGTGATGGTACCAACGGTAGCGATACCATGGTATCCCTACTTGTACCCTACCACGTACTACAAATTTCGCACCATGTCATAGGTACTACAGGTGCCATTGCTATGGTATGGTACAACTACAGACCCTATCGAGTAATGGTACCAGCAACCCATATAGTACCACCAGTACCAGATGCCGTTCTCTATAAGGTTTCCCTTGTCTCTCCACTGCGCTTACCAGGAGCAAATTACGCAGTTTAAAAATTTTCGATTCGGTGGGCGACCGAGCGCTACGGTAGACGGATTGTCGGTGCCGACGCAAGGTATTGTTTGAGCAGTTGCCGAGGCAAAAAGCCGAGAGCCATCAGTCTCCCCTCCCCACCGCCAGTTGTTTGTTGAAAAGCTGAGTGGTTTTCTGACAAAAACCGTTCCAGGTTGAAGAAGAGTTGGCGCGACTGGCGCCCACCCACGTCGTTTCGTGCACCGGCCGCACCCACGGCCCCGGCTTCAACACCATCGAGTACTTAGAGGGCGGCCCGGACAAGTGCCAGGAAAATCTGCGCGACAATCTCTATTGCGTTTTCAAATTGGCGCAATTGTGCGAACGCTGGGGCATGCACTTTACGTATGTGGGCACGGCATATCTGTTCAAATACGACCAGGAACACCCAGTGGGCGGGCCGGGTTTCAAAGAAGACGACCCACCGAACTACTTCGGAAACAGCTACTCGGTTGTTAAAGGCTTTACCGACCGCATGATGCATCACTTCCCTGACACCAATAACGCGCGCATTAATCTGCCGCTAAACTTCAGCATGACCGAGAACCGAAATCTGCTCAAGAAGTTGGTCGGCTACCCGAAAATATTCGACTGTCCCGTCTCGCTGACCGTCTTGCCAGACGCACTGCCGATTCTGCTGGATCTGATGCGCCAGCGCTGGACCGGAACTCTGAATCTGATGAATCCTGGAGCCATTAGTCTGAATGAAATAAAGCAAATGTACAAGGAGATCGTTGATCCCACCATAAAGTGGTCCAGAATCGGTCTGGAAAGTCCGGATGGCCAACGGTTGTACGAGACAAAAGCGCACAACACTATGGACGATGAGTTGGTGACCAAAATCGCCAATATGTCGCCGGCGCGGGAAAGTCTCCGGCGTGGAATAGAAATCATTGCAGCCGGCAATTGATTAGGTGACTTGATAACTTGACTAAGTGGTTTTGGATTGAGTGATGGTGATAAATCTTTGTTTGATTTGTTCTGGCCTTTTTTGTCTAGTCGTATGATCGATTCGGACTTCCGTACTTTTTCTTGTTTCTGCAAATTCAGTGAATCCGTCTGCACGTAGAGTGTTAAAGCGGAGACCTTCGAGTAGAGTGGATGATTGCTACTGTCTGTGCATGTCCGTGCAATTTGTCGTGTCGATGACAGAGCGAGGCGTTCTCCTCTATCCGCTCGTAGTCTCTGAGGTAAAAATTGCCGCGTAAATTACGTGTTTGCATCGCGCGACCGTCCGACCTTTCAATGTCAAGGCCGTTTCCTACGCAAGTTGTTGGCGGCGGCGCATCCTGACTGAAATATTTTAAAATTCTGGCACCCCGGCTCTCTGTTTATTTGGCGGCCAGCCAGACTCAGACATGCCGCAGAAATGGTTTTTGAATTTGAATTCAGAGAGCGTCGTGTTCAGAGGTCGTTTCAACTATCAGGCAAACAGACTGACAGTAGTTGGTTAATTACCATACATGAACTAGTTTTTCAGCGGCGGCGGCTTCTTGCAGAAGAGGTAGTTTTTGGTGAGGCCAAAGAAGCAGACATGGAAAAGCAGTTTTTGCTGTGTGTCTGTAATTGATTTTCAATGTCGTCATACCCGTCGGAGGAGGAGGAGAAGAGTGTCGTCCTTGTCTGTCTGTGCGCGGGGTCGGCCGTCTAGGGTAGTGTTTTTTGGTTGGCGGGGTAACATGCCAGCCGCTGGGTTCAACGTTCGCAGTGGCGCGCGCGTGTTTTCAATGGGCGAGACGTATCTATGGTAAAAAAGCCAGTCGCTGCTCTAGCAATTTACCAATGCGCTTGGCAAAAACTTGTACGCCCATAAAAACACAAAAGGCTCGCGTTCGGCGGCAAAAAACTCGAATCTGTCTAAGTTTTTTCGCCGTCCTGCGCGCACACAGCACATTAGGCTGCGCCGGCCAGGCTGTGACTAGACTAGTGACTTATGTATGGCTGCCTGTGGTCGGCTCACTCCAGCGCCACTTGCACAGGTAACTTACGACTGATACCTCCGCCCCGTTGGCAGTCTGCCTACCAACTGATAAACTCTCCTATCAAGCGCTCTCTCCAGCAGCAGTTCGAAATTGGCGGCCAGAGGCGTCAGCTGCTGCCTACGACATCGTTGCCTGCCAGCCTGGTGGGGCGGCAGCAGTTTTTATGCTCTTTTTCAGCACGTGTCTGTCGGTGCCAGAACCTTGACGCCTGGCCACTTTTTATCGGACTGCAGACAGACAGCCCTCTCAGCTTGCTCAGCATTTTGCTTGTTGACAGAGCGCTTGTTTCAGACCAGAGCGGACAGCTTCTACGGCAGGGGAGAGTCGGCGGCCGAGCCAATTATCTAGCACGAACTGGACCGATCGGCGGGCGCCGACCCGGGCGCCGAATTGATGACTGAGTGCGGGGCGTATGACCACTCGAGAGTCGAGTCCTGCCACCACCTCCACCGCCACGGCCCCTCGCACCTGCACCGGCCGCCTGCCCGCTGCCTCGACCAGTTCCGTCTCTACCACTGTTACTGCCTCTGCCAGTTCCTCTGTGTCGCAGAGCACAAACCGCCGACCGAACTCTGTCTACGAGTGGCAACTGTTTGCTGTGCTTCAACGGGCCAACCTGCTTCAGTACTTCGACACGTTCCTTGCCGTTGGTAAGTGTTCGTCGTTTTTGCTGCCTCTGTCTGCTCCGCTCTGTCATATTTTACCAGCCAGACAGGTCGGGCGGTTTTTAGCTGTTCGGCTGCAGACGACGTCTGTAGGTCAGGCGAGGCTTTTTTTGCATAATTGAACGTGCAAATTCATAGCCGACCGGCCAAAAAACCGTCCAGCCAGCGTAGATCGATCGGTCGGCTGTCTGCGAACCTCGCCATCAAACGCACGCACGGCCGTTGGCTCTGCTTTTTGCCGCCCTTTTACGGCTAGCCGACCGCGCATTTTTGGTGCTACTGTTACGACGCATATCTACGCAGACAGACAGACAGACAGACAGTGCTTAATTTTTTTGCTACTGCCGCACTGAGTTATGACACTACTAGTCGACGACAAATGGGCCGTGCGAGTGGAAAAGAAAGCTTTGGGCTTTTTTGGTCCTAACCAGACAGCGCAGCCAAAAATAACATCGCCGCAGGTCGTTTTGTTTAGTTGTAGCAAACGGTATATGTGAAAAAACCGGCCGTTGCGCTCTGGGCACAGAGAGAGAGAGGGGGTTGTGAGCGGATCTGGGCAGCTGCAGAGGCGGCTGATTTTTTGCGCTTGAGCTCTGCTTTTTCCCCTCTATACGTGGCATTGGTTTGAGCTTTAGGCGGAGATGACGTTCAACAGTTGCTGGAGGCGGCCGAGGAGGAGTTTTTAGAGATCATGGCTCTGGTCGGAATGCACAGCAAACCGCTGCACGTGCGTAGACTGCAGAAAGCTTTACAGGTCTGCAACCACTGCCGTCTCACCCAGCTAAACAGTTGCTTTAGGAATACGGCTCTAATCCCACTCTATTTATAATGAAGTTGAGAGCACTGTATCCGACCGCGCCGATGCCCCCGGACCCGTCGGTGGTGCACCCAGCCTTTCTGACGCCCATAACCACTGTGCCGTCGACGTTCGTGGCCGACCAGTGCTCGCCGGGGCCATCGACCAGTCTGTTCGGTGCGCGTAGTTCGAACGGTGGCGGGGGCAGTCTACCCATCTGGCCCGGTGAGTTACGGTAAAATACATAGTAGTAGTTCTTAACTGGCTGGCAGTGAGAAAGGGCGCTCGGTTGGTTTTTGTTGGCACGCATTTGGGGGCAGTTTTTGCGCCGCTGCCAAAAGACCATGTATCATAGAAGTGAAACCCGTCGTTGACTTTTTGCCAGTTGCTGTGTGGAGGCGTTGCGCAATGAGTGATGGGGGCGGGCGGACGGCACGACAGCTTTTCTGAGTAGTTATTAAAGATGTGGCTTAAGGCGCCACGGCCCAGGTTGTTCAAGGTGCCTACATCAGTCTGCCCCTCCCCGGCGGCGAACCGCCCGGCGGCTACTTGAGTCCCGAGCCCGGCAGCCACAACGGAGCCCCGTCGCCCTCGCTCACCGACACTCAGGTGCGAAGGATCGCAGAATGCGCCGAACTGCTGGCACGCAGCTTGCCGGACTACGAGCCAAAGATGGTACAGAACAAAAAGAAAATTGGCAGGTCTGCTAGCTAGTCTCTCTCTGTGCGTGCAGTTTGCTTGAAACAGTCTTTCTTAGGGATTTGTTAGCAGTGATGGAAATGGCGCCGGATTGCGAGAGCAGGCTGGACGAGTTCAGACGATATGCAGCTATCTACGGGCGCTTCGATGCCAAGCGGAAAGCCGACAAACCGCTCACGCTGCACGAGGTACTGCCTGTAGACCAAATTATTAATACCCAACTTTTCTTCTTTTCATTGGTGACCAGATATTACAAAAGTATTGGTGGCCTGTTAAAGTAGAATTCATATCAGTTGCCAAGCTATAGCTGGCTCATTGCTGTAATACGTACGTACGTATGTCAGACATCTCATTTAGGTGTCAGTTAATGAAGCGGCAGCTCAAATCTGTCTCCACCGTCCTGCGCTGTTAACGCGCCGAGACGAGTTGTTCCCGCTAGCCAGACAAGTAGTGCGCGACGCCGGCTACAACTACGTCAAGGGATCTGGAAAGTGGGTCTCTCTGCCTGCAACCGTTTGCGTTTTGATCGTGTGAGCAGTGGGTTTAGGAGCAAGGGTAGTTTGTCGGACACGGACGACCCGTCGGACAGTCGGAAGCGGGCAACGCCGGCCGAATCGGTAGCTAGCAGCGGAGAGGACCGATCGCAAACGCCCTGCAGTTCAGCGGCCGGGACGCCGCCGGCCTCGCTGCACCCGGAGTACGGTCAGGAACTGCTGAAGCGCGCTCGACTGTCGGCGGCGTCGGCTGGTTGCAGCGAGGAGACGACCGATTTCTCGAGTTTGGATCCTGAAACGCGTCGACAAAAACTGGCCCAGACAGCCGAGGACTTGAGCGTTGTGCACATCAAGCAGGAACAACTGAAAAGAAGAGTAAGAGAAAAACTGTTTTATTATAAACGATTGGCCAGATAAAAGCGCCGCCGGTAACTGCTGCCACGCTGGCAAAAACGCGTTTGCAATGTCGATAGCGATAGGGCGCTTTTTTGACACTGCCAAAAAGCCTAAAACCAACTGGTCGGCCAAGTGCAGTTTGCTTGTCTTCCTAGTTTTTCATTGGCAGCGCGTGACGCTTCAAACAGTTGTCTGATAAATTTTGTTCGACCTGCGTTTTGTTGGCTCAGGACAGTTTTTAGGTGGCGTCGGCGCATGACTTGGCAGAGCTTACTTCCCTCCAACGAGAGCTTCAGGACCTCGGCCAAAGGCAGATGCAGTTAACGAACACGCAGGCCGCCCTCATGGAGTACTCGTCCAGTTACAGTAGTCCGGGCTCGGCCAGTGCACCCAACTGGAGCATCGAGCAGTTTTCGGTGGTTAAAAAGGAACCGCCAAGTGACGATCCGGAGTACGAGAAACAGTCAGCCGCTTGAGAGTGAGTGAGTTTGTTGGTCTGCAGTGCAATTTCACAAAACGGGACGTTGTTTTTCTTTGGTCCACCTAAGTCGCTGCCATTCCTGATATTAGCGTCTGAGCTGAGGTTGGGCGCAGCGCGAACCGAGACTCTCTCTGCTTTATTGGCTGGAGCGTGTTCGTGCTGCACCGAACCGAGTAGAATAATGTGCGTTTACTTTTTCCAGTGCCTGGTAGAAGCCGTGTGCGTTTTACTCCGAACAGACTGTATGCGTGTGAGTGTTTCTTTCTGCGCCGGGCAGTGCAGCTTTCGTTTGTTTGTATTTTCATAACTGTTTGGCTGGGACCCTATTCTAATATCTGAATTGCGTTCTGTACAATACGTACGTATGTATGCACTTCTTCACGTAAGCTACCCGATCTTTTGTTTTTCTTGCTGTGATGTGCAGTACATGGTGTGCTCTGAGTACCTATGTGGTCTTTATTTGCATGTAGCACTCTGAGTGCTATCTGTTGTGCGTGCACTAGCACTAGTGTCTTAACTTAAATCCAACTACTGTATCTCGTGTTCTAAGCGGCAACGCCATTTTCTGCCCGAGGTGGAGTTTTCTAGAAAATGGTGGTTGTCTGTTGTTTGTCGCATCCGTAGGATGGCTAAACAGAATGTTCTATGTATTAGTGTCACTAAGTCAGACCTTGTGCTGTTTAATGTTTTCAATGTGATTTAGCAGGACTGATGGCCAAAAATGGAGCTCTCAGAGAGTCAACTGTGTGCGCGTAGACCACGCCTAAAACGGTCGGTGTACAGAGTGCTTTTATGTCTATGACGGCTGCGATATGTAATATCTGTAGAGCGAATTACGAGTGCTTTCAACGATGCGATTTTGTTTTGTTGGTTGATTGATTGATGAGTGCGTTTCAAAAACGAGTCACCACTCAGCAGTTTGTTTAGTTCTGATGGTGCTACTGCGTTTCTTTTCTCAGTCTTGCCCTGTGATCGTCATGATGATTGACCCTTCTCGAAACCTGACTCACTCTCGCCCGTCCTGTCTGTAGAACCGGGCAAATGTCTGGGTTTCGAGTTTGGCAGTGTGGACAGGAAAATTGCATTGTTGTTTCGGTTGTCTTTTGGAAGGGCTGTGATGTGGGCACAGTTAGTGACGTGCCTAAAGTTTCTAGTTATATCTGACGGTCGCTGAGAGTACACCAAGTGATCGACTGTTTGGCTCCCTTTACAGTATCTGCCCACCGATTGCCTTGCTGGGTCACTTTGCGCTTAACCAAATTATATTGAAGTTAAAACTTTGACACAGCTTCTGTCTTCTTCACACCCGCAGGTTCTAGTAGTCGTCGTACATGTTGGTGCAGAGCTTGAAAAAGCAGTTGGTAACGTCTAAATCCACTTTTTATTTTCTCTCTTACACTAAAGTCAGTACCTGCAGTTCTTGTTCTCCGTTGGTAGGTTTTCAGTTTGAACCACTGGTTGAACGGGATTCTGCGGTGCCAGAAGCTTCGGTGACTTCGTTTGTTCGGAATGATAGGGTCGAAGCTGAAGCCCACAGCAGGGTTTGATGCTCTCCAACTGTTTCGTTTAGCTAGTTCCTAAATACAACAGTATGCATTTTAACACAACCGCCTACATCCAACTTTAAACCTACAATGTATGTGCGTACGTACTGTACTAGCGCTTAGACTCACAAACAAAGCTTGTTTTCTGAAACCTTCGATGCAATATGGTTTGTGCGAGTGGTTTGTTCTTGTACCGTACGTAGTGGTCTACCATACCCAACAATTCAAAATTCGCTAAATTAGAGGTTAAGTCACTGCCTAGCCAGTGGTGTGAAGTGAAACTTTTGTAAAATTTCGCCTCGACATACGATACGCTACGATGTGACTGGGGGGGACTGAACTCCCAAGATAGCTTGCGGCCCATTTCGCTATCCCGTCTATACGCAAATCCAATGTAGCCCAGCAAGTACTGTAGTTAACAGCATGCTTGGAACAGAATGAATCGTCCAGTTCGCTCCACTGGTGTTGTCGGTCCGCTAAGAGAGCGGTCGAACGAGGTTAGGGGTAGAGGACCTTTCCTCTGGGGAAGTATACAACGGTTTTCCAGGCGGAGGTTTATGCTATATTGAACTGCACCAGGACTCTCGAAGTAGTTAACTGTCCGGAGCAGAAGATCTGTATTTGCTCTGATAGTCAAGCGGCTTTAAAAGCATTAGTAACTCCACGCATCAACTCTAGGTTGGTTGCAGAGTGCGTTAAGGAACTACAACGACTGGCGCATGGACACTCGGATGTGGAGGGAAATGAGCAGGCTGACCGACTAGCTCGCTCGGGAGGCTTCTGAGTTGCCACTAATATGGCCGGAACAGGCCCTTGGCATCTCAGTTAGGAAAGTACGAACCGAATTAAGAAGTTGGGCTAAGAATCAGTTGCAAATTGCTTGGGATCTACTGTAAGATAAGTCTAAACAGTTTATTCTGGTACCAAAATCGGTGATAACCAGAGAACTATTTGTTTTAGTAGAAGGCAACTAAAACTGGTGGTCGGTTAGTTAACTGAACACAGTAGCAAGCTTAATAGCATCTTAGCATTATGGGCCTGGTGGATGATCCAACATGCTTTTTTGCTTAGAGGAGGTGGAAGCCCCTGAGCATTTGGTCACACAATGTGATGCATTGGTTTGGCGTAGACATAGGATCCTGGGGCGGAGGTATCTGACTACCCAGGGGCTGAGTGACTTATCTGTTAGACACCTCCAGAGGCTGATTGGTAGGTGATAAGTTCGACTTGATCGATTTTCATACGGGGTTTCGAATTGGACCCTTGGGTCTGATCGCAGGGCCGTTTTCTGGTCAACCCCCGTCGAATCGAATCGAATCGAGCGGTCGACCGACCATTCCCTGGTTGGTCGCTGCGAGTGAGTGACTACAGTGGTGAGTGAAGATAACTCACATTCAATATATTCCGATTGAGATCTACCAGTCTGACTGTGGGCAGAACGAGACAGTGAGCAGAGGAGGCGAGCAGAAGCACTAGCAGAACAGAAAGCATTGCACGCAAATTACAGGCAGAAGCAATCGTCTCTGCGTGCCCGATAGCGATATTTCCTTGCCTAACAGAGCACGTTTTTGTATGGCCAACAGCACTTGATCTATAGCCATGCTAAAATGGCAGTATTATTGAAACCGAGCACGAGGAATTACACAACTGGTTGAGTAATAATGCCCTTAATGACACTTTATCTATGCTTGTCACGTCCTCATAAGTCTAATACCGATCTCATGTTAAATAACGCGAGCCCGCAACATGTACAATACGAGCACGGTCGGCGGCTGATGAGGCACAACCAGACCTCGGTGCCCATAGTAGTTGTTTGGGCTCGAGGAGCAAATTTTACTTGAAAAATCGTAAATGTTTGGCGGGAATTTGTCTGTTGCCCACAAACAATTTTCAACCGAACTTTTTGTTAAATTCTTATGAAAAATTGCAAAAAATTGGGGCCTAGTGAGTGCCTGCCTGTTGGTGGAAGAAGGATGTGTAGTTGCGTACGGTTGGCAAAATTGCTGTATTTAGGCTTAAACTGCTTCAGGAAGGAAGGCTTCAGACAGCTTCTGGCAACTTCAGGAGATTTTTCTTTTGTACACGCACGTACATACGACAGCGTGACAAATAAAACGTTCATTAATCGGAGTCGGGATTGAGTGTGACCGCGTCGTCCTCGTCGTTCAATGTCATCTTGGGCATCAGGAATGCTCTCTGGACGGTTAAAACTTTTCTCAGGTCGTCCATTTCAGTCAGTTGTTCGCGCAAGTCATTCGATAGTTTGCGCAGTCGGTTGCCAAAGTCACTGGCCGACCCTCGATGTACGTCTACCGAGGTGGCCACCAGAGTTCCAATATCAACTAGAAGACCGATGCCTATCGTTGCAGAGGCGACACTTCGCAGAACGATCTGTGACGATTTGGTCACGCCTTCCAGCACTTCACTTAGTATTCTGGTAGACGCCAGACCGATTAACCGTGCCGGCAGTACGCAGATCGACGACAGTCGTTGTCCGTTGAAAAAGTTTGCGTCCTCTACTGTCATTCCGGAGGTATCTAGATTGGCTGCCAGTTGAGCCAATTGCTAGAACGAAATTATTTTTGTCAGCTACTAACAAAAAAGCCAACATACCTTCCACTTTCCAACCAGCAGCTCGAGTGTGATTTTGACTTGTTCCGTGTGAGCCTTGTCAGTGTCAAGCAATTGCTGAGCTTGTTTGTGCATTCGTTTGCTCAGTCCGAACTCAGTGAAGCCAGTCACAATGTTAGTCACTCCGCCCAAGCCGGCGATCACCGCGCCGGCTATGAAAGCCGGAGGGAAAGTGAACAATCCAACCAAACCAATCGACGCTCCTACGATGCCAGCAGACGAACCCGTCAGGCTGGACACATTGCAGTTGCGATGGTGTTTGTCCATCTGAAATATCACGCTCTAGAAGTATAAATAATAGATTTGCAGCTATCGTGCGATCAACGGTTTGTATACAACACTGAAGGCACATGCATAAGTTATAACCCTGGTTATACATACAGTTGTAGCTACTACAGTGGTTGTTACGTAGCTTACTGTTTTAGCAGTGCACGTACCGAGTCAGCGAACTGGTCAATTCTTTCAATGCACAAAGATCTGCAGTCGTGCCATTCAGCGAAGACGTTGTTAAAGGCGTCGTCCACTGAGCTAATCTCGCCGCAGAGGCGAAAAAATTTCTCGGCCGTCAATTCGGCTGGGTCGTTGAGTTGAACTTCTTGCATTGGACCGAAGTCGAGTCCGTCGTCGTCGTCGTCTATTGATGGTTCTTCGGTCTCTACGTCAGCCTCGTCTTTTAGCGCTGTGCAGTCGGTTTTAGTTTGTGTAGTTCCCATAGCTGAGAAGTTGGTGCGCCACGGTGGCAAAAACGCATCAGCTGAGCGTTCTAACAACACGCAAGGTGGAGACTGGCAGCTGTGCAGACGCCAACCGCAGTCTGACAGGGGGTGGACGAGTGTCTGTGGCCTGGGAAACAGGTAGCTCCAATAGCACAATGCCTGCGCAAACATCAATACAACAATAACCACGCCACCCATTCATAAACAAGCAGCCATTCTGTGCTATGGTTACTACTGAACCAAAACACTCAAGTTAAAACACAAAACACAGCAGGCTGATTGTTACAATCACGTACGCAATCAAAAAAATTTACTCAAAGAGTCTTTCTGCGTGTCCCACAATTGTTGGGCAGAAACCCGCGCTTCACTAGAGGGAAAGGCTTGCATTGCATTCGCCTAGAGTGCGAACTGGTAATGGGTATATTGGGGTGTTTTCCAGGTATTGGGTATTGGGTATTGGCCCATTGGGGTTTTTACCCCCCAATACCCAATACTAAATTGGACAATTAAAAATAGAGAAAAATAGATGTTGACCTGAAAAATTGATCTGAAAATATCGAAAAAGTTGATCGATGATTCGGTTTAGTAAGCTGTTTTCGCGTTAAGGAGCCATCCATAAACGACGTGGTTCCAAAATCCCGATTTTTCGGAGAACCCTCCCCCAAACTCGCCCTGCGTCGTTTTAAGAGGACCCCTCCCCCTAAGACGACGTTGTTTTCGGTTTACCCCCCCTGCTAAAAGTGCAGTACATACAGAACTGTCATGTTTTCTTGTAGCATACTGAGCAATCAATAGAATAAATCCCTGCAACCACTCAGTTAACCTCTTCTGCATTGTAGAAACCTTTGACAGAATGTACTTAAATTGAAAATAATGCAATCATAGTTCTCTAAATTCCGAAAAAAGCGACGTCGTTTTTTACTAACCCCCTCTCCCTCCTGGTGTGTCGTCTATCGTCGCATTTGAGCCGACCCTCTCTGGAATGTCGTCGTTTATGGACGGCCAAACGTTAGTAGAATTTCCTAAAGTGTACGCTTTTCTAAGCGCTACACCAGTAATTAATTTCTGTGTTCTTATCTAAAATAAAAATGAAACAACGTTAGAAATGTTACCGTAATGTACTAGCACTGTACCCATGGCTATTGCGGCGGTGCACACAATTTCCGGCCGAGTTAGGAAAAAATCGCCGGAAATAAGAAACACGACTGAATTATGAAATATTATTAAGTACCAAAACTATTAATTTCTGCTAATTTTACGTCTAAAACGGCTTCTAAATGCTTTCTGAAAGGCGAATTTTTCAAAGTTTTTTCGCCCTGCTTGGGAGCGGGGGCCCAACCTAAGTACCTGTCCACTGAAATGAAATTTTTGACCCAGCTACGCAAGTATTGGGCATTGGGCATTGGGGTATTGGGTTTTTAGGGTATTGTTCGCACTCTAATTCGCACCATGCACACACACCATTACAGCGTTTTAGTACAAAGACAAAGTTGTGATGATAAGTATCCCTGTAGTCAGTCTTTGTGACGCGTGATCGTTCATGTACAACTAAAAATGTCCGTTGTAATCTTGTAAATTTTGAGACAAGATTTTTCCGTAAACATCAATCAGTCTGCGTTGCGTTTGTGCTTACTTTTCAAGTTGCTTCGAAAACTTACGTTACAGTCCCTTGGTGGGTATGGTCCGAATCTAAAACCGTTATCTCCGTACTGCGCTGGCGGCCTTAAAGGTAATAGGAAAACCCCCACTCGCCGATCAACCCTTATTTTAAGCCCTAGTTTTGACTTAAGCTTCGGCTCAGGCTTAGGATCATGCTTAGGCTCAGCTTTCGGCAGACAAGGTTTAAAAGCCAGTTTTCCGACTGTTGTGATGTTTGTTTCCTATAAAATTGTCTAAAATTTGCCGGGATCCCATTCCATATTGCCCAAATATCTAGGTACTAGATGGCATGAGTACTCATTGCGCAGATTAGTGTTTCTACTGTAGACAACTTTCAGCAAAATTTTCGTTTCAAGTGGGTAAAGTCCTGGTGTTTTGACGGGTCCTGGGTTATCTTTATGCTAAATCGATACGAAATTGTCATATGTACCTGCCTGCCCGCCCATGCGGGTTGTATACGTCGACGGGTTAGAATGCTACGATTGATTTAGTAAGTGGATGTGAGAATGTCGCGTTTTTCTATTTTTAATTTTTTTTTATTTGTTGTTCAAGGATCTTTGAAAGTGAATGCTCAGAAATGTGCATGTAAGGTAGACCTACTTACCCGGTAAAATTGGTAGCTATCGTTCAAAAGATGATCCAGAAGCGTTCTTCTTTCGTTTTTTTTCAGGGCGATGATAATCATTTGAATGGAGTCCTGTGGTTTGGACCCCAATATTTCTAACTGTGCTTATTATGTAGCCAGGGCAGTTGCCCACCTACCTGCACATGCGGGCTAATACCGCACGTCTCATATGATTTTCATAGCAAGTTTTCTAAAGAGGTTCCGACAGGGGAAATCGGCCGTTAATCGATGAAATAAGTCGATACGACAAGAACGCGTAATCTGATGTAGCATGCAGTAAGTAATTAGTTGTTGGTTTATTGGTGTGTTTGTGCTTAAAAATAATCTGGAAGTCGAAAGCAGTTGTTTGATACCAGATTCGATCACATTTATTAAATATGTACATTTTGGATGCGCACCGATTTACAGACTTGACCATAGGCCGAAAACGCGTAATCTGGGGTAGAACTTGAATATAGCATGCAGTATGTAGTGCTTAGTGAGTTGCTGGTGTT
Organism: Sabatieria punctata; assembly: GCA_030248155.1. NCBI lineage: Eukaryota > Metazoa > Nematoda > Chromadorea > Araeolaimida > Comesomatidae > Sabatieria > Sabatieria punctata. Next base: position 39,720 of record JASANB010004046.1, read on the forward strand.
GTGCAAAAGATTAAATAGGCAGGAGATCGAAAGGAGTCGTTTGATACCAGATTTGATCGTGTTTGTTACGAATTTACAATCGGAGTACTCGTTTCGTTCATGCCAAGCCAAGAGGCTCTATTATGTCGATGTGATGATAGACTTTTGTGGTTGAGATTATCTCCTCCTTTCTTAACTTAGTGTACACGACTTACCTACCACCTACCAAAAGCTGCCGAATTCAGAAACGATAATCGACCAGAATTGTGAAGAAGAGAAGGGAGCAATGTCTCTACTGAGTCTGAAGGATTTCAGTAATTGGTTTAGTCTGTCCATATTTGAGTTGTGGCTGCACACGGTCGGAATATTGGTCTTCACCGTGTTGCTGACAGTCAAGGTGGAATTTGAGCTGGATAGCAGCTTTTCTTACTGGACTGTGTGCAGCCCTTTACTGGCCGCATCGGGCCTCAACCTATACTTCATCCTGATTGTCTTTATCAGACAGTACTTGGACGACCGTACACTAAAGCCAGCTCTGTCTCGAGCGCTAGTCAGCAGTGTGGGACTCTCTCTGCTTACCATGCTGGAAGTGTTCGTGTGTCACAGAGCAGTTTCTACCGAACAGCACGTAAAGGAAGTGTTCGCCAACTACGGAGTTGTCTTCACTCCGCTTTGGCTGCTGATGGCTCTGCTTATGGGAAAAGCCTGCCACATGTCTTGATCTCTCGTCCCAAAGCTTTTAATCTGGCTGCACCTGTACGTACGTATAAAATGAGATTTGGACAAATATAATATAGCTCGAGTTGAGATATAAAATAAGAATCACAGCTGAGATAAGCGGAACCAAGGCACGACTGTTTCCTCAAAATTTCATGAAAAACTGAGCTACAAAATTAATTATCCCAACGGCAGCAATGGTGCAATGCACAACCCACTGAAATACAGTTGTTTTGTCTTCCAGTTGTAATCGCTTCAAATGCACGATACTGGGAAGGGCGAAAATATACACCAAACCACAAAAGCCACCTACGAATCTGAAACGGAACACACTTTAGACTACAGCATGTCCAAATATGGTTACACAAATGAATTGCTGTTGCTCGTGAATGAATATCGGTTGATAAACCCAGTGAAAATAACCCGGCTAAAAGAGAGGTAATTTCGATGAGTTAACACAATCGAAGTAAATCAGCCTTTGAAACGGCTATACACACCTCAAAGTTGCTCACCAATTTCTTGTGTAACAATACAAAGCAATATGACTAACAAACATTTGATTAGGGAAGGCGGCCTAAATTAGCGTTTCCAAAGGTTTATACTTGAAGTCCAAAAGTGGGTTTCAGCGACCTTTTTTGGGCTCAAAACAGGGTTTTGAGTACTAAAAATCGGGTAAAAACCTATTTTTGCTTTAAAACATGCAAAAAACCTTATTTTTTATTTAAAATGTGCAAAAAAAGCTAATTTTGCTTTAAAACGTACAAAAAACCCATTTTATTCGACATAATACAGTTAAAATGCATTTCTGGAACCTTCTTTAGAGATATTGATACCCAAATTAGGGCTCTGGAACCCTATTTTGGGCCTCCAGAAACCCAAATTACGGTTCCGGAACCCTATTTTGGGCCTCCAGAAATCCAAATTATGGTTCCAAAACCCTGTTCAGGATCTCTGAAATCCTAACCAGGGCTTTTGGAACCCTGTTTGCAGGTTTAGAAACCCATATTAGGGTTTCAAAAAATCCCCCCAGAATCCGGCTGCTGGGGGGATTTTCTCCGAAAATCGGACCTGAGCGGGAAATCCCCCCATTCCCCCAACTACATGTATGAGCTACGTAAACTATTAGTGCCAGCCAACTTGTATACATTTCAAAGCTATAGCTCAACCAATACGTTGTGCGGTCTGTGGGCACTCATCCACCCCTACTTAAATTTACAGAAACGCCATAGGAGGAAGAATTCATTTTGTAACCGATTTCTGGAAAGCTCTATACGTATTTCTTACCGCAAAATGGTGCCAACATTTGGATACAAAACAGCAATAACGATGCCAAACGTCATAACAGCCACGTTCAAGGCTACAACGAACCAAAATCTGAAATATTTGTTAGAAGACAAATTCGTCTGTATAAACAGTTGGTTTAGTTACCCAGGATAGATGTCTCCAAAAACGGTATAAGACAGCTGAGCTCGAATAAGATACAACAAAACGGGTAGCACAGCCAGCAATTGAAACAGCAGCAACAACCTTGCAATGGCTGTCATCACGTCTCCCGTGCTTCCAAAGTTATCCAGGAAATTCTACAAGCAACCCAAATGCGAGAAGGTGATCTGCAGGCAAAACCCAGTAGTAATACCTGTCCGATGCAGTCGGTCACTCTACTGAGTGGGAATGACACATAGAAAAGAAAACCGATGTAACAGTAGGTTAAGGCCACCAATGAGAAGGCTATGCCCAGGTCGCGCACCTGCCAACCGATTATCAGTTTAGATGTTGAGAAAGCCAAACAAATCTCAACTTACGTTGTGTTGAGGCGTTTTTTGGTTCCTCAAGATAGTCAGAATGGCATTATGTATGAAGTAGGAAAGAGCCAGCGTACCCGTCAGCGAAGGTAACTTCCAAGAGGCAGCTAGAACAACCGTCTGTAGACTACACATCGTTTCTAACTGCCTTTAGTAAGTACTGTACGCGGAGTAAAATGCAAACTGGTAACGTCGAAGCTGACATTCAATCCGCACTTGAATGCTTTTACTGTGATCAGGATGAAAAGATAGACCACTGATACCGTGCCTGCAAATACACGCACACTGTCAGCACACGAAAATACGGCTCCAATCGTACCCAACACGTTAAACCTGGTAAAGAAGGTGGGAGATTTGAAGTTGACGAAAGGTAGCGCAAGCAGAGCCAGGTAAACAGGAACTGTCCCTTGCAGACTCCACCAGTCACTGTGCAGAGCAGGTGCAGTCGTGTTATCAGGTGACAGCGAACCAAAACAGTAAACTGAAAAGCAAATTCGGTAGAACAAGTTCCCCGGGGATAAACGCCTGCGAGTCCCTTCTTGACAGGTGGCTGCTAGGGCGCGGCACAAAGGATGTGTGCAATATAAATCTTGAATGAAGCACTTACAATCGCATCTGAAAGAATTGTTTTCCATGATTGGCAAGATTGTGTCGTTGGGAGTTAAGGCCTCTGAAAGAACGAATCAATGAAATAAACGAACTCCTTGAGGACTGTTCAACCTACCGATAAATACCTGCCCAGTGTGGTAGAGAAAGTTGGACATGAGCACCCAATAGACCACCACGCCTCCTAACAGCACCATTGCCGAAAAACTGACAGCCACTACTTCTCCAGGTCGACCCCAGAATATGCGACAGACTTCAGAAAATTCCACTGGCTCTGGATCTGAAGAGCAGCCAAATAACAGCAATCGATAAAACTTACAAACTACCAGCCAAGTTCTTAGGACTTTGAACAACCAAAAAGGCAGTGTAAAACGTAAGCGCCGCCATACCAAACATAACCAGCAATCCTAGGAACAAACCGGCCTGAAAAAGAAAAAACACACCACGAATGTACTTTTATGCAGAAGGAACCAAAGATTATAAAGAAATTTAGTAGTATACCTGATCGATTGCCCAAGGCATTGAAAGCAGTGAGGTACCCATCATTGTGTTCCATATTGTGAATCTGAAACTTCTAAACTAATACATTGCAATTCAAGAGAAGAAAATCGGTTGGGAACGAAAGGAGAATAATACAAAGGAGCAATAGCACCTACATGGTAACGACGCTGTGCTGTTTTCCTTCAGAAGTGGCTTGGTCAAAAGGTGCAGGTGCAGCATAAGCCCAACCTAGTTGTTCGGCCAAAGCTCTGGGAGGAACCTGACATAAGGCAGATAAAAACATACAGAAAGAACAGTTATGCTTGGACGGACTGAGCACAACCTCTTCAGCCGTAATAGGCTTCTAGTTGTAACAGCTCATCCGACGAAGGGGGTAGGGGTCTGGCGCCGGCCGGGGTTTCCGAAACCAAATTCTAGAAGAGGATGGTTGGGTACTAAAAACGTTCAAAAAATCTAAAAAAAATTGCTAATTTTGGCTTAAATACAGCTAAAAGGTGTTGTTTTTCAAACGATTTTAATGTTTGAAATTCTAAAAATAGCAAAAATTTCCTCAAAAGTTTACTTGGCAAAAACACGGAGGGGGGGGGGGCGGAAAAATCGTCTCGGGAAAACCAAATAGTCAAAAACCGTGGATGATGATGATGACGAGCAAACAACCCTCCACATAAAAGGGTGTATGTATCTGCGGCTAGACTTGATTCCAAAATTTAGGCTCGAAGCTGTTGGGGTGGGAATGGATTCTGCACGTTGTTGACAGTGGAGAGAGCTCATAAAGCAGGCTTGTGGTAGAGATATACAAGCAAAGGAAGCTAAGCGTCCAACTAACCAATGACGAGCCGTGATGCGGCGCCAACCGACTGTAGTACCGATGTCGACTGATTGTTGCAGGTTCTGCTGCAGAACCACTGTCCATCGACGCTCTTCTGCAGCACCAAACCTGGTTTATATGTGAGAACACTTACACAGATGTTAAAAAAGTGGTCTGAATCATACATGCAGTAGGGGGTCCGGGGGATCTTCCCACACCCGAGTTAGGCCAGAACCCCCGATGGATCCCCCGAGACGATTTTCCCAACTCCCTCCGATTCTTCTGGCGAGTAATTTTTTCAGCAAATTTATGCATTTTTTCGCATTTCAAACACTAAAATTACTTAAAAAAACGCACGCAAAACAGCACTTTTCAGCTGTATTTTAGCCCAAATTAGCGATTTTTGTGCGTTTTTTTAGTACCAAACCCACCTCGCCTCCCCTAAAATTTGGGCTCAGACCCCCGGCCCGCGTTACTACACCCCTCTACCAACCCCCTCGTTTACCGACGGATGACCTAGACATGTATGGTCTGAATTGTAATTGTTTTTTGGGTTGGTAGGGTCGGCGGCCGCCGGCCGGTATGCGATTAAAAAGGCAGTTAGTAGTTTACGCACCGTACGCACCGTTACGCACCGTTCGCATCAGCAGCGACTCCAATTGGGCGCCGATCTTTTTGGAGTTGTGAATTTGCTTAGATCGATCAGAGAACCGTTCTACTTCAGCTTGCATTAACAAATTACGCCTTTTGGTGGAAAAGTAGCAGGGTGCATTGAATCTTTTAACGAGAAAGCATCAGTAAAAAAATAGAATGTGCAGAACAGAAACGGAAATTGTCACCATCATCACCAAGGAGCAGCATCAAATAGAGGGGGAAAGAGCCGAGTCAATGAAACCAAAGTGTTTTCTCATGGATTTTAGGGCTGCTGCCATATCACTTGACTAATAATCGATAGTTATAAACCAGAGTTCGTGCGGGACCTGAAAAGTAAGAGAGTCATGGAAAAGTCACAATTTTAAAAAAATTACGGAATCAGGGAAAATTCAGGGAATTTCGTGTCCAGTCAGGGAAAAATTTGATAGCAGTAGAATCATCTCTCGCCCAAAGGGCCCTGTCAGTGCTTTACACACCACCCTTTTGAAAATGGGGCTTTTGACTTTCCACAACTACTACAACTTAAAATGAAATTGAGATAATGTACGCCCAAAGGCTTCAAATCGAAACTACATGTACATGTACTGTACGTTAAAACAATTAAAATTATGGCCACTTCAGTGATTTCTCCACTTTGAAAAAAATACGTAATTAAGTCGCCAACCCACTCCCCCACCGTAATGATTAGTAGTCATTTGGCGAACCTCCCACCCCCATGCCATTACGTAATTTTAATACACGCCCCCAAACATTCGGTGTTAGTTAGAGCAGCTTTGGTCATTTAGTGCAGTTGCTTTTTCCGTGATGCTTGCATCGTATTAGGTTCTTTCTGTTAGCTGTGGTGCATCTCCGCACAGTTGATGTAGTGCAGTGCTTTTGTTGCTTAGATTTCTTCTGATTCTCTTCCCGAGAATCTACGGTACGTATAAAAATGCTTTCAAAGCTGCTGTTATCTAAAGCATTGGAAAAGAGAATTCACCATATTATGCACCATGTATGTAGCTGTATAGGATCGGCTCTGGGAAAGGAAAGGTGTTTGGTTGTTTCAAAAATCGGGGTAGAATAACAAAATTCACCGAAACTTTACACCCATTGCTAAACGTCTCAATTTCGTCAGGCAAAAACGTCTCATAAAATCGGCACCTCTTCTGATTGACATAGTACCAAAATGGGAAATGATTGGCCGAAAAATTGGACCTGATGGGTTTCGCTGATGGGGCAACCATTAATCTAACAATCGAAATGTCTTTACTTCACGACTGAGACGAAGGACAAACTCGATATTGGTGATGCTGTCAGTGGTTCCGCTCATACATGTAACAGCTCCGGGCCGACCTGGGGGGAGGGGGGTAGGGGGGGTTTTCCTCAGGTGGGGGGTCGAGGGGGGGTTTCGCCCAGGTGGGGGGTCCCAAATTTCTAAAAGCTCCAAAACGCCTAGAAATGCGTTTTTAGCACGTTTTTTCAGTAAGGACGCTAAAAATCGCTATTTTAAGCTGCCAAATAGCGTTTTAAAGCTAAAAACAAGCAAAAAATGACAAAAAGAGCTTCCAAAAACACCGATTTTTCTTAAATATCAGCAGTGGAAACGCGAAATTCGGTTTCCAAAGGCTTTTCAAGTGAATTTTAGGCTAAAAATTAGTGATTTCTGACCCAGTTTGCTAATACTGGAGCCACTACTAGTACTTGTATTTTTTGGTCAGGGGGAGGGGTCCCTTAACCTGTCTCGGGGGGTGGGGGGGTGGGGGGGGGTGAGGGGGGGTTGGCCTTTCCAGCAGGGGGGTAACCCCCCAACCCCCCTAGTACATGTATGGTTCCGCTGCATTGTATGTCCTGTCCAATTGTTGTTTAGTTGATTGTAACTTTTTTCCTTTCGGACTAGGAGTAGCCAACTGCTATAGAGCAGGAAGAGACAGAAGGTCCGGCAGTCTCCTTAACAACAACCCTACCCACTCCCCTCCCATTTATCTACTTGCCATTGCTGACTTTCGACGGCCTTGGTTGGGCTTTGTGTCGACTACTTCCCATCGCCTCGACAGGTTTCGAACCCACAAACACACCGCTTCCACGGGTGCCGGGGGGGCGCTGTGACACACGGGATTATGTACGCTTTTTTCTTTTTAAGTTGTAAAGAAGCTGATTTTCCAAGTACTTTTCCACCAAAACGCGCAATTTGTTAATGCAAGCTGAAATAGACCGGTTCTCTGATCGATCTAAGCAAAATCACCACTCCAAAAGATCGGCGCCCAATTCCGGTCGCTGCTGATGCGAACGGTGCGTAACGGTGCGTACGGTGCGTAACGGTGCGAACGGTGCGTACGGTGCGTAAACTACTAACTGCCGTAAAAAAGAGAAAAAACGTAAAAAACGGTAACATGTAACAGCTCCGGGCCGACCTGGGGGGAGGGGGGTAGGGGGGGTTTTCCTCAGGTGGGGGGTCGAGGGGGGGTTTCGCCCAGGTGGGGGGTCCCAAATTTCTAAAAGCTCCAAAACGCCTAGAAATGCGTTTTTAGCACGTTTTTTCAGTAAGGACGCTAAAAATCGCTATTTTAAGCTGCCAAATAGCGTTTTAAAGCTAAAAACAAGCAAAAAATGACAAAAAGAGCTTCCAAAAACACCGATTTTTCTTAAATATCAGCAGTGGAAACGCGAAATTCGGTTTCCAAAGGCTTTTCAAGTGAATTTTAGGCTAAAAATTAGTGATTTCTGACCCAGTTTGCTAATACTGGAGCCACTACTAGTACTTGTATTTTTTGGTCAGGGGGAGGGGTCCCTTAACCTGTCTCGGGGGGTGGGGGGGTGGGGGGGGTGAGGGGGGGTTGGCCTTTCCAGCAGGGGGGTAACCCCCCAACCCCCCCTAGTACATGTATGGTTCCGCTGCATTGTATGTCCTGTCCAATTGTTGTTTAGTTGATTGTAACTTTTTTCCTTTCGGACTAGGAGTAGCCAACTGCTATAGAGCAGGAAGAGACAGAAGGTCCGGCAGTCTCCTTAACAACAACCCTACCCACTCCCCTCCCATTTATCTACTTGCCATTGCTGACTTTCGACGGCCTTGGTTGGGCTTTGTGTCGACTACTTCCCATCGCCTCGACAGGTTTCGAACCCACAAACACACCGCTTCCACGGGTGCCGGGGGCCGCTGTGACACACGTGATTATTTACGCTTTTTTCTTCTTAAATTGTAAAGAAGCTGATTTTCCAAGTACTTTTCCACCAAAACGCGGAATTTGTTAATGCAAACTGAAATAGACCGGTTCTCTGATCGATCTAAGCAAATTCACCACTCCAAAAGATCGGCGCCCAATTGGGGTCGCTTCTGATGCGAACGGTGCGTACGGTGCGTAACGGTGCGAACGGTGCGTAAACTACTAACTGCCGATTAAAAAAGACGTTGGAACAACAGAGTACAGACAGCACAAAAAAAGCAAAACTTGCGTAGGACTTACGAGATTGCGTCGGGTTGTGTTTCGTACCCACCGTCTTCGGATGATGACGGAGGAATGATTTCGGCGCAGGAATCATCAGTCCTCATCTCAGCAGTTGGTTGCTGCCCATCAGCTTTCCACTTCTCTAGCTAGAATGGGACGCCACCTAAACCTAATCACAAGGGGCCATTACTTACTACGTAAAGGATAGCCCCAACCCCATCGTGATCAGTGCCATGCCATATACCATATGGACCACGTGGGGAGATCACTCGAATTTCAAATTTTGAACACAGACGACTGAATGTGGTATCAAACGACTGCTGACGATCTCCTGATTATTATTTTACACATCAAAATCTAATTACTGCATGCTATATCAAGTTCTACCCCAGATTATGCGTTTCGGCGTGTGGTCAAATCCGATAAACGGCCACAGTCGGAGTTGCGTCAATTAGTGTGAAATAGAGGGCATAATTTAAAGTTGTATTGTAGGTATACACGTTTGGATTTAGCTAAGAGCTTTTTTTCTAATAGAGTTGTAACTATTTGGAATGCATTGCCTACGGAAGTTGTCAATATACGCACACTCAATGGTTTTCGTATAAAGATATCTGAGTTAAAATTCGATAAGTACATAAAGGGTAGGGCTTTGTAGCCGGACGAACGGCCCAGCCCACCCATCGTCCTGACTGATCTTTGTTTTGGTTTACTGGACGTAGTAAACTTTACTTACTTATACTGTAATGCACTGTAAAACGTGAGCACCCAAATTGTAAATCTTTAACAAATATGACCACATCCGGTATCAAACAACTACTATTGACTTGTATATTATTGGTACATTATATTACATCCACAACCAATTACTGTATGCTATCTCAGATTACGCGCTCATCATATCGCCTTACTTCATCGATTATCGGCCGATTTCCCCCGCAACCCCCACTTACTAAAACAATCGTAGCATTCGAGTCCGCCGACAGATATGTCTCCCCACGGGGATTTGGGTAGGTATGACGATTAGCTATCGATTAAGCATAAACATAACAATATTCGTCCAAGCCCAAGGACGGTGGCCCCTTTTGAACGAAAATCATCACTATGAAAAAAATAGAAAAAAGAAGTTTTCTCAGTCATCTTTTGAAAGATAGCTATCAATTTTACTTTGTGAGTAGGCCTACCTTAAATGCATATTTCGGCGCATTTACTTTCAGAGATCCTTGAACAACAAATTAAAAAAAAATAAAAAGAATGAAAATGCGCGATTTCGACCTCCTTAACTAAAACAATCGTAGCATTCGAGTCCGCCGACAGATATGTCTCCCCACGGGGATTTGGGTAGATATGACGATTAGCTATCGATTAAGCATAAACATGGCAATAGTCGTCCAAGCCCAAGGACGGTGGCCCTCTTTAAACAAAAAAATTGCCAAAAATGTGCACACTCAAAACACTAATCGGCGCAAGTAGTGATCTCCCTACCACGGGACGGCCGAGCGAGCGTGCGAGCAGCACCATACCGTAACCGTAAGCCAAACGGCGCCCACACGCTCCGGACTTGCGCCAAATTCAAATCGTTCAAGTACTGACACACTGCTTCAAGTCTCCAGGCTTCATTCATCGACTCCCAGAAAGTACCATTCACTGTCTCCCGTAAACCTTTTAGCTGCCAATCACAGTTTGCGCACCAGTTATCTTCTCTTCAGCGAAATACAGGGTGATTCACATGTCCCGCTCGGTTTCGCTAGCTCAGAACTTTTTGTTTGTGGACCGAATCTGCTGATTTTTTAATATGATGTGTGGACATGTACTTCGCATTTTACTGTTTCAAAATGCTTGTTTCATGACGACATCCCTGCCTGAAAACGGGCAATTCTACCGCAAACTGAAATTTAGAACATGGTGCTAAAAATATTTGGCTGGTACGCGGTTAGGCTAGTGCTTTGGTATTGTTAAGATCCTTTGCAAAGTAGCGGATTTCCGATCCTCAACCAATAACGTTAAGGTTCCTTCCAATCTCAATTGTTGGCATGAAAATTTACGGAAATCATCAACCTTTCACAAAGTAATCTCAGTTGTCGGCATGAAAATGTATGGGAATCATCAATCCTCAAAAATCGAATTCGATCGTTGATTCTTGAAGCACTCCAAAAGTTACCTAAAAGCCCCAATTTTTAAGTCCCAACTCTGATTAGTGCACTAGAAACTCGATTTTGAAACTTCGGTCCCATAGTTAAGCGGACCGATTTTCAGAGGGCCATATCTCGAGCGTGGAGCGTCGAATCGGGAAATCCTTTGCGGTGGTTATATAACCTATCGATACGTGTTAGCCCTCCAACTTACAGCCCTCTACGTAGGGATGGCCAAAACACGTTCGGGCGGCGCGGAATAGAAAATACAAAAACACAGCCAAAAAGTGGTCCAAAATGGTTTTTCCAACTTCAAGCGCAAATGCTTTTTTGTGTTCCGTTATTGATATGAGGATGTGATGTATTTATATGAAACAGAGTGTGAGCTATCGAATAAGATGCATTTTGAATCATAATTCGGCCGTTAAAGAGCATTTTCTTCCCGAAAACTGAATTCGTCGTTTTTCAAAGTCCATTTTCTGCTAAAAGGAGACTTGATTCAAATTTTGTTCAACCGGATTTAAAATCACCGAAACTCGTTACCTTTATAGCACCGCTTTTTTTTCTTTCCGCACTTTGACATGGTCCCCACAAATTTGATTCTTTCTTAACTACTGAAAATTGGCATTTTCGTGGATTTTTTGCATGTTCCTCGTTTTTGTAAAAAACGACGAATTCGGCGGAAGATGTTCAATCGGTTCCGTGTACAGTAGACTTCAGGCTTTCGACTGATATAAGAATTGGCTCTCTGCTCTTTGCCGTTAACCCCACAAACGGTGTTGAATTTTCTGTAACCCTTAATTTTTGCCATTTCTGGCTTTTATTGCACCCAACAATTGCAACCATACTTTTTCGCACTAATTTAGCTGTGCGACGAATATTCACATCTTTATAGTAGATTATAAACAATCAAGTTGGTTGCACCTTCGTAACTCGCGCCATAGAAAATCAGCCACCGCTGGGACGGCGACCAAGTTATAAACACTAATTTACGCGATTTAACCTACGCGGCTGTTTTGAACCCGCATTTCTCCAATTCTTCATGAAATTAAGTGCGTTTTTTTGCGTAAATAATCGCATCCGGTCATGCTTTGCCGTTTTAGCATAAATTTTTCCTTGTAGCGCCAGTTATTCAAATCTGTTGCCCATAAATAAAAATGGTACCAAGTGCGCCAAACAAAAATTCTTCGCAGACGAATGATTTTAGATCGCATTTTTCTAATTTCTCATGGAATCAAGTGCGGTTTTTTGCGTAAATTATTGTATCCGGTCATGTTATCGGCTGTTTTAGCATAATTTTTTGCTGTAGCGTGAATTTTTGAAAGCCATTGGCCATACCTACTCTACGCCAAACTTTCAATTCAAGACTCGATCGAATCAGAGACTGACTCTTAATTTTCCAAAAAAAATTTGCGGTATCTTTTAGAGTCATGCACAGTTCTGGCGTGCCTGAAGTTAGAGCGACCAGTACAATGTAGTAGAGCGAACTGATCATCTGTCGCAAATACTTCAACAGACTCATGCTCAAGTGGTAGAGTTTATCAAGTTCTTAAATTCGGCAAACTTACTCAAAATGGAGTAGGGTGTCATAAAGGGGGATAATGGACCTCAGTGGGAGTTAGTGGAAGCAACAATGATTGATTCTGCTGGGGAACTGCCACCTGATTTGTATGTATTTTTGTGTTGGCACTTGACAGTATGGTGCTTGTTTGTGTTGTGCTGTTGTATTTGTTTACTTGTTTCTGGTGCCCAGCAAGCAGTCAAAGCCTCAAATCGCTTAAGCTTAATCATCTTGATGAGTGGTTAGCGCGTGCTGCAGACAGGTGTCCGTGGTTCAACTTCAGTCAGTTCGATGCAGTTTGGCTGGAAGAGGGACTCCCCATCAATCTTCACCCTGCAATTGTGAGGAGTGCAGAAGACCTGCAAGTGCTGAGTCATATGACAATAAAGTTGCAAACGAGCAGGTTCGACCCCAGATTTCTTCGCTACAAAGTGAACAGTACAACACTGGTGCATGCGTTTGTCTCAAATCAGTCTGAAGAACAGCCGTTACTACCTGTTGTGTGCTTGGGCGGTGGAAAGACTTGCAAATGGCTGGATGGCACTCCTGCGCTGCTCTTCCCAACACAAGACCAGATGCCTCTGCTGAACTACCACCGTCACTCTAATCTCTATTCGTTCAAGATCCTCTCCCTCAATGTTTTGTCTCCAGGTTAGTTGAATCGGGTTGCAATTTTACAAAAATTATTTCACAAATCATACATGTGGGGGGTAGTCGGCAGGTCTGAAATGGCTAACCTGGTCTCAATGCGTAGCTGTCTTGGCTCAAGCTGCAAAGTTTAGACGCGAAATTCAAATTTTTGTCAGGAAAATTCAAAATTCTCACTCAGCTAACATGAGAAATTTTGTAGAAAAAGTTGAATTTTCGAAAAACTTTTTAGAGAAAAACCCAGTTTCCAACTAATATTTTGTCCAAAAACCGAAACGTTTGTCGAAAAATTTCGACTTAGTGCATAGTTCCATGGAGGAATGGTGCGAATTTTTTTTGTTGCTCAAAGGTTATTTCTGTGGGTTCAAAACGCATCAGGAGGCTTCAGGAGGAGTTTTTGAAAGTGGCGTGGTCATTAGATATTTATTTTTGTTTTGTCTCCTGGGATCCCGGTGCACTTGTATGTAAATTTATTCAGGAACTGCTCTGCCGAATAAAAATGTAGGCAGAAAAGCTGGACTCAAAAGTACAGTGTATCTACTGTATGTATGATTTGTGTACGTACCAAGCAAACACCTGCTTCAATAATCAAATGATCTTCTTGGATGATGTATCAGTGGTGCAGAGAATCTCCGGATACTTGGAGTAGTTGTCCAGCAACACCACAATGAAGTTCTTGTGGGCTGGAGCTGTCTCAAACGGACCAGTGATGTCCATTGACAACTCCACCCATGGTTCGTCCAGTGTGTACAGATGTTCTCCATGTGTGGGCATCTTGGTCTATGACTTGGCGGAATCCAGGCAGGCACTGCAGTGGCGCACAAACTATTCGTTCGCTCTCAGTTGCCATTCCCGGCCACCAGCAGCCTTATCTGAGCTTGCGCTTGTAGCAGTCGATTCCCAGGTGTTCTTTGTGGGGCTTGCTGAGTAGTTCTTGTCAGAGTGGAAATGGCACAATGATCTGGCTGTTGTTTCGCAACATCAGTCCTGTGCTGCCCTCGTTTATATGTATATTTGTTTTTTGTTTATTTGTTAGTAACACAACAAAAACCCAACCATCAGAGACAGAACCCATCCGAGCTGGGCCGGTTGACCGGTCCTCCACTGATAGCGGTCTTCGTCCTGTGATAACGCAAGTTGCAAAACTGGCTGGGCAATTTGGCTTTTGCTGGCCAACCCTTCAGGCAGTACTGATTGACTTTGCTCAGCACTGGGTCGTCCTTGAGAGTTTTAGCGATTCATTGGCCGAGAAACCGAACTCTTTGAGGCAATGGATCACTCCACTTAATGCAGAATCGGTCTGCAGTCGTGACAAGATATCTGCCATGCAGTGGCGTATCCAGGGGGGTGTAGGGTGTGTACACCCCCTTTGCGGTGGAGGTAGGAAGAAAAAGTCTGTCAAAAATATAAGAAACTTATGAATTATGTACTAAAACTGTCTATTTTGTGCTCAGAATGCGTTTTAAACGCGTTTTTGAAGGCTAATTTTGCTAAATTTTCTTACCCTGGTTGGGCAGCGGCCCAACCAGGCACTTTCAAAATTTTACACCCCCCTTTCCAAAATCCTGGATGCGCCACTGCTGCCATGTGATTTTTGTCACCAGGCACATACTATACATCATATGTAGTTGAACACACTGAGTCTGTGCAAACAACAATCGAACTGCTGCGATTTTCTCTGTTTCGCCTGTAGTGTTTGCAGTGCTTGGTGGTCATTCTGATGCGTGATGTGTTTGCCAAGCAAGTATTTCCCCAATACTTGCAGAAAAACATAGCCGCTGAAGCAAGTAGCACGCTCACCACATAGGCCTCCTTCTTGGTTGTGTCCCACTTTCGTTTGGTTGCATCCAGAGTGTGGTGTCCAAATGCGACTGGGAATTCCTGGCTGTTGTGCACATGTGACAGCATCACACCAATGCCATAACCATATGCAATCGGTAGTGGCAAAGGTCTGCTTTAAGGGATGGAACATCTTCAGGCGCAGTCCTTTTGGTCTGCAGAGCAACGTTTCAACTTGTTCGAATGTCCTGAGTTCCCGAGCCCACACGAACTTCGTGTTAGCCCGTGTGAGTGCTCGAATTGGTACAAGCTTGTCACACAGTGAGGGCACGAATAGCGCAGTGACGAACGATTTGCAGTTGTGACATCTGTGGGGAGCAGAGGGACCGGCAAACGCGCGCTGCTTGGGAACTGAAGAGAGAAACGAAAGTGGACTGAGGGAATTGTTGATTGCCTGCTCGGTCTTGTAATACTTGACCGCTTTCTGTAGTGACTGAATGGATGTTGTGAGGCTGAGCGGGATCGGAAAGATGATGAACCATGTGTTTTTTGAGTCGGTGGGGGGAGAAGGTTGAGGTAGATGGCGGCGATGGTGGTGTCTGGACTCATGATGCGCGCTGCCTGTGTTTTGAAGTGATGAGTGAGTTTAATGACATCTGGGTCGTACTTGAGTTGCAGAAGACTAAGGCAAGTTGCATGAGTGATTCCTCTCTGTGCAGGTCTCTTCAAAGGTATTTTGCTGCAACATCTCAACTGATGGCTGACATAGACAAAGACACCTCCCTCGTTTCAGATGCATGTTTGGTTTCGGTAGTTGAGCAAAGTGTGCGGAATGTAGAGTCAATTGTCCTTAGCTATATGGGTCGATGTTACGTACTCACTGCTGTGACGCGAACCTACTCAGATGCAAACTCAAGCTGTGCACAAAGGGGCGTGGGCTTGCAACTCGCTACATTTGAAGATAGAAACATCGACTACTTTTCTCAGTACCTCCGCTTGCTTGCCCAAAAAGGACCTGACGTTCTGAAACAAGTGAGAGAACATCATGCATAGAGCAAGCGTTCTGTTATTTTGATTTGATTATTTAGGCTGTTGATAGCGTTTGGATCGGGAATTCTGGCACGCATGTATTTCCGCAGCCATGGGCAAAAGTGAACTCAACTGACAACTGTACAGCATTGAACCTCGATGTAAAGAAAGGTCAACGCAGTCTCATGAAGTGTAGCACAAAATTGCCCGTCTTGTGCGAGTATAGACCGTCATTTGATCTCTCAGGTTTGGCATAAATTATGATGTTCATTATTTTCTGTTTGTATTTTAGTTTTAAATGATAGTGGAGTGTCAGTCGTAAACGTAACTTCCAGACAATCTCTGTTTTTGAGTCTGACTGAAGAAGAGGATTGGCAGAGATGCCGTAAGCTGTAGTCTTCATCAATGTTTAGTAATTTTGTCTTTGGTACCAGGTTGTGAGCAATTTGAGTTGAACCAAAATGGGGGACAGAGTTACGATGAGAGTGATATGCCGTTCTGCTACGAAACCAGTGAAGACCGCATTACACTGACCACAACTGACCAGTTGAGCATCTCCCAGCAAACGGCACTGAGCGGTCTGGTAACCATTGGCTCTGAGTCTGAACAGAAAGAAGTAGAAAGCGTTTTGAAGCAGTATCTTTCATCTTCAGGTGCTCTGCGACTTCTATGAATGTAAACAGACTGTATTCAAGGAATATTTAGAGAGCACTGAATGGGACAGTCCCTGCGAAGTTGTCTTGTCGGGTGTGGGGTCAAGCGTGCAGAGACTGCTGGCTTATGACTCCTACTGTTATGTAGTGCCGAGCGGAGAATACAACAGCAGTTCTGAAGCTTTGCAAGCTTGTGCAGGGGGTGCAGACCCAGAGTACAGTCACTCAGGAAACAAAATCATATCTCAGACGTTTGGTCACTATGAAGGAACCCTGGTCACCATTGATAACACAGAAAGTCTGGCCAAAATTGGTGCTTCTGTACGTTTGCTTTCGTCTCGTTTTTCAGGCAGGCATATGTCAGTATTTTCAGGAACTAGTGAATGCTGCAAGATTTTTCTGGATTGGATTGCGTCGTGTGTCCGGACTTAAGAACCACAGTTGGGGATGGACTGAGCATGTGTTCCACGCTGATCACAAACAAGAATATTGGACAAAGCACAGAATGCCTCCTTATCAACTCGTCTCACGGAAGCAACAACCTCATATTTGGAATGAGATAGTAAAACAGGATCTGATGCATCCAGATAGTTTTGAGAGGAAAGGACACAACTGCGTGGTCGCTGACTTGGCCAGTGGTTCTGAACAGAAAATCACCACAGCCGACTGCCTCGAACAGCACTCGTTCATTTGCCAGAGCAGGGAGGAAGTTAGCTTTGCCAAAGGTTTCTTTTGTTTTGTCAAAGATCCACTTCTATGTACATTTAGTTTCAGTGGTGTACCCAGGATTTTGCAAAGGGGGTGTAAAATTTTGAAGTTGGCTGGCCGAACCATGGGAGAAAATTTCGCAAAATTAGCCTTCAAAAATGCATTTAAAATGTATTCGGACCGCAAAATTGACAAAAATTAACATTTTTTCATAGTTTAAGAGGCCAGGGCGAGAAATTTATGATAAATTAGCCTTAAAAACGCATTTAAAACGCATTCTGGGCATAAACTAGGTCATAATTCATTCATTTCTCTTACTACAGGCGGCCAAGGCTGCCGGTATAAGATTGGCTTTGGCGCTTAACATGCATTTTGCGAGAAAGTCAATTTAGCAATAAGGTATAAAGGTGTTCAAGCAACTTTTTTCGCGGATTTGGCTGGCATCCAATTATATTAAAATAGATGTCAAACGAACACCAACGGTACATGTTCGAACATCAGTGACCCCTAGAACTGGAACTACACCCCCTCAAATTTGGGTGGTCCATTTCGTGACCCCTGATATCGTCATCTCGGACGCTGTACCCTTCTTTCACTGCCATGCCATGCTGTTGGGCGCCAGGTACTAAGAGAGTGCCTAGCGTGGTGACGTCATGGTGCCGACAGCTCCCAACGGCCGCCCGGCCACTGGCACTAAACCGGTATAAGCCTTATCGCTGGTCTCTCAGACGGCTCCTGACGTCGTTGATCTTCCCTCCAACGCGGCATGCTTTTTGGAGCGGCTTTCGGTGCAACGGCAGATCCAGTTGGTTCCCATTTTTAACCTACTCCCTGTAACCAGTTTTCGGTGGCCTGGGTGGAGCTTTATGCCGACGACCAACTCTTTGCGGCAAGAAATTTGCCCCGCCAAGTGGATAAGCGCACGACGTCGCGCACAGTGGCCATGCGGCCTTAACCACTACACCAACTGTGCCGGCGTGCTTCGGCACTTGTGAAGCGAATTATCTATCAGCTCAGGATTTTGCAAAGGAGGGTGCAAAATTTTGAAGTTGCCTGGTTGGGCCGCTGTCCAACAAGGGCGACAAAATTTCGCAAAATTGGCCTTCAAAAACGTATTTAACCGCATAAGGGGTTAAAAAGCATTCTAAGCTTAAAAATGACGGAGATTATAAGTTTTTGTAGTTTAAAGTGGCCTGGTTAGGCTACTACTGTCCGACCATGGCGAGAAATTTTTGAAAAGTAGGCTTTCAAAGTCATTTAAAAGGTATTCAGAGAGCATATAAAATAGACAGTTATAGTACATAATCAATTCATTTTTTCTCTAATTTTTCCTTCCTACCTGTACCTCCACCGCAAAATGGGGTGTACACACCCTACAGCCCCTGGATACGCCACTGCTGAACAGTGTCAAAATATTTGGTAGGAAAAGCTGCTTTTTGCCTAAGAGTGCCAGAATTCTTTGGAATTGAAGGTTTTTCGAAAGTTGTCTAAATTTGCTATTTGCGATTTGCCTAAATAGTGTCAGGATTTCTTGAAAAAGAAAACTGCTTTTGTGAATGATTTGCCTAAAGAGTGTTAGGATTTCTTGAAAAAGAAAACTGCTTATTTGAATGATTTGCCTAAAGAGTGTCAGAATTTGTTAAAAGGAAAACTGCTTTTTTGACAGATGCTTTAGAGTGTCAGAATTGCTTGAAAACTGTTTTTTTAAAAGGTACACAACGCGTTTTCTGTCAAAAAAGTTGTACAGTATTTAATCTCCAGGAAAGCCTACACCATGCAAAGCACAGTACACGGCAGCAAGAGAAAAATCTAAAATAATTATCTGAGGGGTTACTGTCAGCAAGACTTGTTTGAAAGAGAAAACTGCATCTGAAAGAATTGTACAACCAGTTTCTTGGAATAAAAGTTTACTGACGTTTTTCTCTGCTGCCGGTCTAATATAAAAAATTTAAAAAAATCTGTCCATGCCTCTACAACTGAGGGGATCTTTAAATTGTACAAACTATCTAAAGTTTTATACACTCATTTTGAAGAACGGTCTTGTTTTTGCCTAGTTTTTCCTTCCTACCTCCACCTTAACCCACCCTACACCCCCTGGGCACACGCTGACGCTACTGTTTAGTTTCAGAGATTGAGTACACATTGGAGGCAGATGTTGACATAAGCAGTATATGTGGACTAGTGTTCACGGTGCATGATGATCAGGCCAATACCTTAACTGTAACTCATGGACCAACCTGGATTTCTGCTACACAATCAATGGACAAAATCAATTTGAAGTTCGTATCTAAACTATTACCTGGAAACGTGAGTTTGACTCGTCAATGTTGTCAAGTTAATATTTATTTATGATGAACCCCTTTTAGTATACAACGGTAGTGGTGACAACAGATTGTGATGCAGTTGCCTATCATGGGGCGTTCTGTCGTCCAACCATCGATTTCAGTGTCATCTTGTATGACATGTGGCGTCCTTTGCGCCTGCTCTGGAGAAGGCAATTTCCCAGTGAAGTTGCTCGCAGCTATCTTCAAGAAGAAGTGCATGTTGGTGTCGGTCAGCAAGAGTACGAAAGAATTCCTGAGCAGGCAGTGATTGCTGACTACAAAAGCGAGCAGTCTGCACAGCCAGAGGGCTACCGCGTCATGTCCGAATTGTTTGCGAGTGGCAGAGATGACTTTTTCAGACACATAAACGAGCCAGTTCATAGAAGAGAAATCTTGCGTTATGCCTTTGTGGATGAGGTGGTGGCCCACCACAGCAGAAACTGGATCAAATGTTTATTCTTTACATGTCACTCATCTTTTGCCGAAGAGCAACACGCCATTCGTGTGTTTGATAAGCTACATATCACTGATCCGATGGCATACCAGGCGCTCGAGCAGCGCAGTCGATGGGCTGCAGAAGATGCACTGGATGCAGTAACTGACACCTGGGCGGACGTGCTTGAATGGTACAGAAAAGAAGAGAAATTCACTTGGTATGGACAGTACAAAAAAGAAGAGAAATTCACTCGGCATCTTGAGATGGAAAAAAGAGCTATATTGAAACACAGAGCTGATCTATTACAGCTGGACTTCTTGAAGCAAGACAAACTGACTCGGTTGCTTATGCACAATCTGTTTGAGCGACACATGGTGAAGAAGCAGCCGCGATACCTCAAGCAGTTGTCTCCATTCAGAAAGGAGTTTATGATTCGTAACAGCTTTGATTATTACTTGATTGGACCGAAATCTTCACTGTGGAAACCATATGTTCGTCTTCCTCCGTCCCGCATTGGATCACCTAGAAAATACTACGGTAGGTTTACTTGACTGGAGGGACCGCAACTGTAACTAAAGGTTGATTGGAAAAAATTAAGGCAAAATGAGCTTTGAGTTTTAAAATGCATTTTGTCCTGCAGACTTAAGAGCCGGTCTCTGACTTACTAAACAATAACGCCTACAAAATGTGCACTGCAATAACGATGTGCTACCCAAAAGGGTAACTATTATACACTGTCATATCAAACCGAAACTATAATTCAATTACCGTTGTGCCTTATCCCTATTTAAAGTTGGATTATTGACTTTCACCGTTTTAGCCCCAACTTGGTGTGGTAATAGGAACCAATGAGTTATCCTTGAGACCAGAAGGATAACTTGATTCTACGCTCCAACTTGAACTTATACGCTCCCAAAGTTTGAGCCGCTCAGTGTTGCCAGGTTGGGGGAATTCCCCCAAAATTGGGAGAATTTTTTTGCGTTTGGGGGAGTGGGGGAATTATTTGGGGGATTTTTGCAAAATCTGGGGGAATTTTGTGATCAGTAATTTTCTAGTATTTTAAGCTTTTTGCCAGTAGATAGTACCAATTTCGACTATTGTACCTGCATATTTTTACTATTCTATGCTATTATTTTTTTGCTGTAACATGTTTTGAGTGCCGTTTTTTATATATCGAACCTTATTAGCGACTCAAAATCCAAACAGATAGCTTTTAGGCCTAAGTAGGCATCGTTCTCATTCTCACATGCTTAAGATATAGGTATCGATAGAACACATAGGCAGGTATGGAACATCGTGTTTTTCTTTGTTGTGATACAATAGGCTAAATTTTCTTATGTACATAGAGGAATGTTTCAGGCGTTTTAGCTGGCAAACTGTAGATAAACTTTCAAAACTCAAATCAAGCATTGTTCTGACTAATAGTTTTGATTTGTATTAGAATTTCCTTAAATAAAAATTTAGACGAAAGCGGCATTTTTGAAAAAATGAATTATATTTTACTTTGAAAGCATTTTTCATACGATTATTAAAAATTTCTCGAATCTCAAAATTGTTCGCTGAATAACGGCAGACAGACAAGTAGAACAATCTGTACGACTATGTCATAATGAAATTTAAGCTTCTACTGTATATAGCACTCAAGTTAGCACTCTTTAAAGTAATTGAAGCACAAACTCTTCAGAACAGCAAACACTATGCCCATTGTGCAAGGAGAGTCAATCCCCGGTTTGATTGAGTCCTTCAAAGTCTATTCAAAGTTAAAACTCAAACTTTGGTATACGTTGGTTTATGCATTCTAACCGAGATATTGGTAGACAGGCAACCAAGAGTATTTATCGCACGCAACGCACGCTAAAACCTACGTCCTATAAGCGGCCGTAGGTAGCTCGCGACCTACCTAAGGTTTTCGTCGTACGCCGTAGGATTTCCTAAGAGCGGCCATTCTAAGCAAAGTTTTATGAATTGTCCTACGGCCCGCGCGGCGTCCTAAACGGCCAGATTTAGGAAATCCTACGTCCTAAATTGTTTTATGAATACGGGCCCTGATCCGAAAATTGGACGGAGGAACGGAGTCACAAAAGTTTGAATTTCGTGCCTTTGGGTTGTCGGATCAGACAGTTCTGTAGCTCATTTGAAAGCCAACGTGAAGACGCATCGAACAGCGGTAGCACATCCTGATCGGTTGAGGCACGCCGTTGTTACGCGCGCTGAGCTTGATGTTGAGCATATGATGCTTATGTTAGCATAGGATGGTTGGCCAGATTGTTGTACTCTCAGCAGAGAATCTATGGCACGGTTTAAATAGTAGATGGGCGCTTGTAATGAATGCTATAAAATGTCTATCTGTTGATTTGGTAGATTTGCAAGAGGCCCTTGATTTGGTAGCTGCTGAAACTCACAAACCAGCGACTGGACATGAAGAGCTGCAAGCTCCAGCCGGAGAGACTCCAGCAAGTAAACCTGGTTACATATCTTCGATTAAATCTATCTGGAGTTGGTTACTGTTTCAGGAACACACATAATGCCTGGCGAAGAAGTGGGAGGCGGTGGATCGGCTGAAACAGCAGAGTACAGACCATTGTCCGAGAAGGAAGAAGCTCATGCTGCAGGTAATCCGGGCCATATTTATGCAGAAAGTTATCAGGCTGACTAAGATTCAGGCGCATCCACTGAAGCATCTGAAACAAGAGAAGAGATGCAATTTGCCGAACAGGAAATGATGGAGGCTAAGTTACAGAGGTTGAAGACACCAAAACTCTTATTAGAAACGAAGGCATATAGAGAGGCTACAGAGCTGCAACAACTGAAAGTGAACATGTTGTTGAACAAGATTGACGACTGTCTATTTGATCTTAATGCAATGTCTGTGCATCCCAGTGAGAAAGACGCTCTGGAGAGGATGCAACTGACAAAAGAAACGTTCAGAGAAGTTCAAGAGGAAGTTGGCAAGATCAGACCTGGCCCAGGCGCTTCCACAGTTAATCGCCAATTGGAACAAGCTGAAAGCACCATCAGGGACCTCACTGACTCTGTGAAGGAAGAAAAGTGGTGGCCGAAAGAATTTGAGTTGGGCGAGTCAGAAGAGGCCTTACAACAGTCGCAGTACAGAGCCACTCAGCAAGTCTACTTGGACAAAGAACAGATGTACAAACAGACGTTGGCTGATTTGGACATTGAGAACCAAAAATTCAGTCAAGAACGCTACAGCGAACTCACTGAAGCACTGCCAGAGCTAAAAAAGCAGTTAGCAGGCCGTGACAAAATTGTGACTAAATATGAGGAGTACATAAAGATATTTGAGCCCGTCCAGAAAGACATAGAGCAATCAACCCAATTAGCTCAGCTGGAAAAGCGGAAGAATGAACTGGACCAACAGCTGAGTGGAGTTTTTGTCAATGAAGTAGTTGCTCGTGAACGAGACCTCAATCAGTACTTGAGATCTATAGAAGCGGCTAATTCTGAGTTGTACGCTGAGTTGCTACCAGAGGCACAGCAAGCACAGAAACGGTTACAGAATGTGAGAAAGAAAGCTGAAGATCCGCTAATGCTGGCTGAAAACTATAATAAGCTGTATAAAGACATATTGGACGAGACAGAACTCGCGATGGATTTGGTTAAATGGAATGAGTACAATCCGGTTTATGGCAAATGGCAATCCGAGATGGGCCAATCTCCCAAAGTGAGAAGTCTGCGAACAAGTTCAGAAGAGGTAGAAAAGTTAGTTCACGAGTTTTCTGATATAACTGCTGTGTTCAAACAACGTTTGGAGCCGGTTAATGAGTTGTATGAGCGCTTTGCGCAGATGAAGCATACGTTGAATGAAGCCAAGCAAGACAGAAATAGAATAGTGGCCGATATTCACAGAGCCGAGATGGAAAAAGCAAAATTGGCGAAACAATTGGGAATACAGGAAGAGATTGTGCCTACTGAATCAACAGCAAAACCGCAACCCGAGAAAAAACAGCTCAGCTTAGATGAAGTTCTGCAAAAGCGCTCTTTTGTTGATGTGAGAAAAGTTTTGGCTGACAAACGCGGCATGATTGAGGAGACGCTTCAAGCCAAGAAAAACCTTTACCTCCTAGATGCGGTTGATCAGGTTGTTGGGGAAATAAGTGCCTTTGGCTATGAAAGACCAGAAGACGTGAAAGATTACTTTATAAAGTTGCAACTGAATGACGAATTAGCATTTAGCCACGTGGAAGCCAGCATAAGGCTAGTAATTGATGAAGCACTGAACCGCATGACAGAAAGTCTGCAGAATTTTCGCGGATCTGAGCAACAGTTGCTGGCTCGAGCTAAAGTTGAGGCAACCAATCACCTCTACAATCTTTTGGTTGGCAAGGACTCAAGAATCGTGTCTGTCTTGCGGAGATCATATGCAAAGCATCTGGAAGAGCGGATACGTCCGGCTCTACCGCCTCCTGAACAGCCACTACCACAACAAATGCCAGGTTTATGTTTGTTTGACATGAATATTACTTGGATTTTTTTGAAAGTCTTTACAACTATTTAGAAAATAACATCAAAACTATGCATCATTCCAACTATTGACCGTTTGAAGTTTTGTAGTGATCTTTCCTTACATCTTCAAACATTCACAAAACCCTTTTTGATTTTTCTTCGACTTTGGTGTTCAAATTAGTAAGTCAAATTTTGACGGTTTAAGGCGAGACGTCAGTGCCCCATACTGAACATGTTGTACCCGAGTTTGCACAAATTACGGAGATTGAACCAAAAATATTGAAAGAAGAAAGAGCACATTTAATCACTTTATTGGACGAGCAAAAAATCGAACTACAGAGACTTCGTATTTCATTGGTGTCGAACTTGGTCGACAATTGTTTGTTTGATCTGAAGCACATTCATGTTGACCCCGAAGATGTAGAGAGTGTCAGAGATATCCAACAATTGATTGAATACTTGAAATTACGGGCAGCAGAACTAGATGGAGTAGAACCTGGTGATTTGGGACTCAACGAATACCTCGATGCAGTTTTGCAAAACATAAAGAAGATGAAAGATGACGTATTAAAATCACGCTGGTGGCCCAACGAACAGCAGATGCTGGGAAACTCAGCTGAAGCTTTGCAACGTTTTGAACGTGCCGACAAAGCTGAGATAGAGTCTTATTTAAGAGCATTCGAAATCTACACTCAGAAGTCAAAAGAGCTGCAGTCTGTCGATGCCTATAATTTAGCCAATGTCAAACTGCAGCTGCTAAAACGGGAGCTACAACAGATTGAGGCAAAACAAGTCAAACTGGAGACTCGATTACACGAACTGGAACCAAGCAAACAGGCTACAAATGAAAGAAGACAGCAGATAGAGGACGATCTACACACTACGATCAAGCGAAGGGACGGAACAGTGGCTGATATAAAGGAAACTGAGAAAGATAAAGGAGCTATAGCAAGATTCTTGATATCGAGTAAAACACCTGAATCGGCTTTGGAAGAAACAGCAGGAAAAAGGAAGCTAATTGTCGGTTCTCTTACACCAGTACAAATTGTTGATGAGACGAAGGGCGTGCCTGTATGGAAAACAATTGGGCATCCTCATCCGGAAAGACAATTTGACGAGACGATCCAGCCATATGTGCCCAGTTCTGAACTGACCACTGCAGCTTTGTTGCGCTCAATCCTCAAAAAGCTGACTGATGTGAGGTTCTTGAGAAGAGGTCTCTTACTTCACGAAGCTCCACTGGCTTACCAGATGGGCAGTTTATGGACAGACGTCATGTTTGGTGCACAGGGTATTACTGCAATCGCATCCAATCAACAGAACACCACAGACAACCAACTGGCCAGTGAGACCTTGTGGCGACCTACAGCTGTGCAGAATAAAGCTGGCTTTGGTGGTGTGAAGACAGCTGAATTTTTTCTGAACTTCCTCAGCATGATTCCGTTCAGATGGGCTGAGTTCTACGCTCTACCCAAGTTGGTCACTTGTATGGCAGCCTACAGCCATCATCGATACAACTTCATGGCGCCTGAAGCTGCTCGTCTCTCCACTATCACGCTCTCCATTCCACGCCTAGCTGTTTCTTGGAGGTTTGTGAATGAGGCAAACCTGGTGATACGCAAGTTTGGCTATAAGTTTCTTGGGCGACAACATGTGAACTTCAGACTACAAGCCAAAACTGGAAATGGTGAGCAATTTCAGAATTTTCCTACTATTGCTCTTCCGTTTTAGTCAGCTCTGCTATGTTGCTCTGTCAGTCACCAACTTTGGGCACCTCATCTTACCTGCATCACTCGACGAATGGTGCCTACTGCTTCACAATGCCTTTGTACCTGGCCAGCAACTACGAAGAGGCTAGAGGGTACTGTCGCCACCGCAGTCAGACTCTGGCTGTACTGCCTAATCAAACTTCTGATCTATTCCAGTCACTGATTGAACAAAACAAATTGGTACTTGAAAGTTATCCTGACCCCGTTCTTCAAATCTCCCACTTTTAGCAGCCATATGCCACACAGAATTTCTTTGAACAACAGAGATGGCGATTTGCCTTCATAGGTTTGGAGCGGATACAGAACGACTGGGTTTGGTCACACACTTACCAGAGATTGGCTTGCGATAAACACAGCTGCAGGTGTAGCAACAAGACTGCGTCTTTCTGTGGACCTCTTAATTGGAGACCTGATGCTGACATTACCACAGACACTATGGCAGCGTTCAGGGATGGATGCGCAATGATCGAAACGTCAGCTGAACCTAGACTGCAGCTCGGGCCATGCTCTACAAAGACTGCTTATCCTGCATTATGTCAATATGGACCTTACAGTAAGTCAAAAAGCAGACAGTGTGTTGCAACTGTGGACTATTTTGCAGAAATTGCACATTACTGGATAGGACTGTACTGTGAGGAGCCGGAAAATCGGCAGAGTTGTCACTGGCTGGATGGAAACAACTTCTTCTATGACAATTTCCTCACTTCTCAAGGAGTGGCTGCTGTCACCAGTGAGCATAGATGTGTTGCTATTCGTGCTGAGCCGGCTCGAAATCTGTTCAGTGAGGATCTTTGTCGTAAACACTGGGTTATGGTATTAAATGTGGTGTTTTATAGAATGGGTATCACGCCGGTGCACTGACATATTGCCTATGGTCCGTGAATTCATGAGATATTGCAACAGTAAGTTGTTGTACGCTCCATTAAAGCCAGTGCTTAAAAAATAGGCAAAAGCTTCACAGATAGTTCCTTTCTGAAAGAAATTTTCACCTTATTATAGGAATAAGCATGCTTACAACAAATTCACCACTCAGAGAAAGTCATGCCGACATCACTGATTATGATTCTGCAAATTTTTCAGAGTGGTCTTGCATTGACCAGGACAGTGCAGAATGTTTGGGAGCCCGAAGAGATGCCACTTCTTCCATCCGCTATAGACACTGCAAGTTGCACATTGAAAATGGCGGACCTGCAGCATTTTCGAAGTGTATGGACAGACAATAGCACATTTTCTTGTAAAATTCAAAGTTGCATTGCAGGTGCTAAAATTCGAGTTCCTGGACTGGCTAGTCCATTCAAACCAATCTTGTCCTGTTGCTACTACATTTGGACTGGAAAAGACAAGAACAAACCTGGTGAATGGTGGTGGCAGAATCAGCACGCAAACACGTATCAGTTGGCTGTTGTCTACACACCATCGGAGATGGTTGAGTTGGCGGTCGAGGTTTACAAGAAGCAAGAGGGCCACTACAGATCATTGGTTGAAGGGTCAGGCAAAGACAAAGTTAATTTTTGGGACGAGGCGTCTGGCTACATCACACACAAGGACTCAGGGTACAGCCATAACTGGAGACTGTCTTTGAAATGGTACATGATGTTGCTGCTTGAATGGGACATTGGAGATGTGGCTAGTTCTGCTGATCCTTCCAACAGTCTATTTGAGGCTCATATTTCTGTCGACCCCTATGCTGCTATAGTTGGTGCGAAATGTTACAGGTACCTCTTCTGCACAATCCAGTTGTCAGTTGGATGCATGTACGTATTTTCAGAAAGCACAGAAGTCAGTGGCCGGAAATGCTGCAATATAGCTGTTATTGGTCTGCAGCCAACAGGCTGGATACCAGTGGTGCAGGTCTGAGCTCTAAATCCGATTGGTGGAGAGTAAACGCCGACTCTTGCATGCGCGTTGGACAGTTAACCTACTTTGAGTATACTATTTCTATAGCCATTTGAGCCAAGGCTGCCGGTATAAGACTAGCTTTTGGCTTTGTAGACATAAAAGCGCGTAGCATCTAAAGCGTACAGTATGCTCTCGGCGCCGTCCGGCTCGCTGGTTGTAAAGCTGCTAGTTTTAGACACCTGATCAGGAAAGCAGAGTTTTTCGCCCTCATTCAAACAGTTCGTTCTCAGTCAGTTCTTCATCGATTTGGCTCCGGTACAGTACTATTTACGCGACGCCGATTAGGCGATGGTACTATTAAGCGACAAAAAAATTAAAAAACAATAGTACCAATTAGGCGGCCGTTCCGAATCAGTCAAGGGTCTATAGCCATGTTCACCTGTAAGCATAAATGCGCTATTTTTAACTATGTATGGCTAGGTGGCACTAAAATCATGTCTCGTTAATCTTATAACTCGTTAACTTATAGCTAAACAAGGCTATATTCACCTGCCCTGACTGTTTCTAACTGAGATTTCCGCCTGTATGTTCCATTTGCGCGAATCTTGCCGAACTGCATCTGATGAATCGGTACAACATACAGTACATAGACCCAGATTTCCCTCTGCATTCAAGATGGTGCCAACTCAGGCATTTGCCCTTATTCCCCAGCTTGCGTTGAGCACGCGAGCTGCCGGCTGTCGGGTCGGCCACCTATTTTTCCGGTTTGTCCAGTCCACTAGCTGTTGCACTGCCGCAGCTTGTCAACCTGTTAAACCGGGATGCACCACCACCACGGTAAATCATGCGGACAATTGTGCCGGCAAGAGAAAGCGAGAGACTCAACCGCAAAAGATCAAAAATGTCTAAAAAAGACCTGTGCTGAGAAAACAAAAGAAAATCGGCGCAAAAAAGTATATGGGTAAAAAGATAAGCGCCTGAGAAAAAAATCGAGATAAAAATCACAGTCCGGAGTCTTAAGAGTGACCAAAAGCTAGTGAAAACCAAAAGTTGTTACTTGAGCTTAACTCATTTGCGCAAGCATTCTTAGAGCTTGCCAAGACGAGCGCGATCAAGCGCCACGCACCAGCGGCGCCGACGCCCTGAGCAACGTGCGAGCGCTTAGCTGGCAGTTCAACTGATGGTTCGTCAGCAAAGGCTGCTCTGCTAGTAAATTACCTGGAGAACAATCCTGCAGTGGAAAACTTGTAGATCAATCTGATCTGTTCTGAAATATGTTTTGATGAAACAGAATCAAACCCGTTTGTATTTGTATTTGTATTTGCGGGATTGTAAAATCTGCTTTGTATTTGTAAATTCGTGAAATATACATACCTGTAGTATAATTGACCTTCGAAAAGTATCGAAAAATCGGCTGTAGTATGTATGTAGTATAAAAATGTAGTATAATTTTAGATTTTGTAGTATAAAATGTAGTATAATTCATCATTTTATTACAGATGTCATCTTTTCCCAATTTTTGAGAAAAGTCGTTAATATTTTTTTGTTTAAAAACTGATTTTTCCTTCTTTCACATAAAATTGACATCATTATATATTCTCTATGAGAAAAATTAAAATAAATCGGTGAATGTATGCGTTTTTGTTTTTTAGTACAACAGTCATTTTTTCTAACCATTTTGATTGATATTCGACTAATATGGCTTCAGTAGTCAACTAGACAGTAAAGTTTGATGTCATAGTTTATATAGAAAAAGCAAAAGTTGTCCCAATTCCCATCCAGGAAATAGCGCTGGCTTAGACTGAGGCTTGCCTTTTAGTAGTTTCCGGTTTAGGTCTAAAGTCTAGGCCGTAGGAACCGGAACGAATATACAACAACACATGGGCTCGAAAATCTGGAGGGAGGTGCCTGAAATCGTCTCAGGGATGCCGATTTCCGCGAATATGGCTGAAATCGCTGTTAAATCGCCGATTTTCCACAAAAATCGCCAAAATTTACCGCTGGAAGGGATAGGGGGCTGGACGGCCTAGTGTGGGCTTGGCCTAGGGGTGACCAGGCCCTAGGCAAGCCCATGTCCATTTTTAAAAGTCGAATCGAAACCACTTTCATCTAAATTTGAACTTGCTTGCCCCTGAGGTGAGGAAGGGTAAACCATATGGCAAAATGCCTAAATTTTCGATGGTTTAAAAAGTCATTGAAACTTTAGCTTGTGTAAATAAGTCTTTGAGTCGAAATTAAATCGCTTCCGCCATTTCTGCCTGCATTACAAAACCGATTTCATGCTTTAAACTAAACGTTGATCTGGCAGTTTAACAGCGTAGTATGAAAATGTAGTAGTATATTGGCGAAAATTGTAGTATAAAGTAGCAAATTTTGAGCTGGTGTTAGTATACTGGACTAGCTAGCACCTAACAACACTAATGTCGGCAGGCAGGCTTTAAAACGGGCGTGAAAAACGCCTGCGCGATCCGGATGGGAGAACGCCGACGGTGTTGACGGTAACTTCGAAACTTTCACGTCCGAAGCTACAAAGTTTTTGCACCTACCCCGCCCTGACCGAACTTAAAACTTTATGGATGCCCAGCAAACGGACTGGATATGCGCCCAGTAATTTTATGACGAGGCGATGTGGCCACTTCTTTATTAATAACGTAATTTTGTACATACACTATGGTCAAGTGAGTCGTAATAATACATAATTCAGCACCAAAATTAAAAATGCGCAGCCGCAGATAACAAATCAGGAGTTCTAGGAAGCTTCATTAATCTTTCTTGGCAAACATACGAGTAGTAGCACCAGTTGAACTAATCAGAAAAGAGTAGGGGCGACATGACTGCTCAAAGGACACAGCCTTCCCGTCAAATGAACGAAATCTTTGCGCTGACTGAAGCACTGCCCAATTGCCAAATCTGTCATCACACGGATAGGGCAGCAATACTGCAACAGGCATAGCACAACAATTTTGCAGAAGCCAAGAGCCGCGCCACTTTCTATGTACTCACCAGCTATAGGCACATTCAAGCCACTGGAAAATGGTGAAAGAAAACACTCACCTTTAGAATTCTGGCTAACCCCAGAAGGTCCAATGGGTTTCATTGCCACACAAAGCACAGATAATTTACGTTTGGCTGCTTGCCTCCACAGACTACAGTCAGATTTCCTGTAACTCTATCATCATCCTTCAAAAAACACTAGCGAAACAAGAGGTTCTTCAAAATGAGTGAATAAAACTTTAGATACCTTGTGTAATTTATAAGATCCTCTCAGTTTTAAACACACGGAAACAGATTTTTTGGTAATTTTTTTTACAAAATTAGACAGGA